>CM046439.1:27666776-27901776 GCA_025506505.1 Flaveria sonorensis | reverse complement strand
TTATTGATGTCTTAATATTTTATAATACTTTTTTTTTCTCTAAAATCGTCTTACAAACCATTCGTGTTTGAAATAATTAACAAAAATATATGTATTTATTTTTTTATTGTTTTAAGACAGTTTAAAATCAAACAGATTAAAAAAGACCAATAAAAATTTGCTTAAAAAGACGCTTAAAATTTCATTGGTTTTAACAATTACACTTATAAAAACAAACGATTTTTTGAATCTTAATGGCGTTAGAATTTTTTTATAAAAACATATAAAAAGAAACGATTAACTAAAATAAGTTTGAAAACAAATGCACATAAAAAACATTAATATAAAAATGAATGATTTTAAAAATTAAATGAACGAAAGGTTATAAGAGTAAGCGGAGTGGTTTATTTAGATAAAACGTCACCTAATCAAATATTCTTTAAAACAAAGGTAGTGGTTTTAAAGTTCATTTTAGTTAAAAGATGTTAAAAGTTGGTGGGTGTGTTTCAAAGTCAACAACCTATCACTCCTGTTAACGGCTTAGCGATGGGCCTCTTTGGATCCCCTTTTCACCACCGCTTAGTGGCTTTGGCGCCACAATTTCCTTCCACAACATCATTAATATTAGCACCCTCACGCCTCCCACCGCATCCAGTCTAAAAAGACCATTTGTTTTTCTTGTAGAAGACAATTCACTTAGCAAAAAAAAAAAAAAAAAACAAAAGAAACACTTTTTAAAATGATTGTTCGTTTTAAAAACCAGATGGTTGTAAAAAATACATATTAAAAATCATGTTTTTTAAAACACCGGTTCAAAAATAGAAAGTTTTAAGAAAAAAGACAGTTAAAAGCTGATGATTTAATATGATGTTTAAAATATTAAACGGTTTAAATAGAGAAAATAGTTTTAAAACCATTTATAAAATATGTTTAGAAACGCCTTATAAAAGAGAAGTTAGAAAAGCATTTTTAAAAAACAAACAATTTTAGAAAAGGTGTTTAGAAAAACAAACAACTATACAAAATGAAATTTAAAAAAAAGAAATGTCACACCCTCGTCTGAGGTAAGGGTTACATATGATAGGTTGTTATCAAAACATCGCATTGAAAATAAAAACTTATATTAAACTTCAAATGTTAGATACATTGTGCAGGACCGTGTGAAGGGTGGTCAATACAATCAGTCTCACAATGAGGAGAGATTTAGAACACTTAACAGTTCAAATGGGGAACCGGGTTTGAGTATGATGATACTAAGAACACAAGTAAGTAGTGAGATAGAACTAAGAACAAGAATAAACAAGTATGGTTTTCAAGGATGCTGTATATTGCTCTCAAGTTCTTTTACAAGTGTTACAAAGCATATTCAAATTACAAGGACCTGAGACACTTTATGCTACATCCTACATCCGTCAATACTTAGAAAGACAGTTGAAAACACTAATCTAGACAACAAGATCAATGTAGCGTCAAAAGGCAGATTTGTGTTTTAGCTAGTGATTATGACATGCCATAGCTCACATCCTTTTCTAATATAAAAAGGTTTACAGGTACAGAAGTAGGAAGTTACAGACAAAGACCTTATTCTACTATTTACAAAGCATGTACTTTTTACCAACTCATACAAGTTGGTGAGTCTTCAGAGTTGCAGCGGAAAGTGTGTCAGCTTTATGTAAAGTAGATCAGAGAAAGCATGTCTTCTCTGTTTTCGGAAGAAATCAGTCTTCACAGCAAAATGGCTTCAGAAGACTTTGTCTCTGAAGCTTCGAAAGACTTCATCTTTGGCTTCGGAAGATTTGGACTTTGGCTTCGGAAGATTTTACACTTGGAGTATTTTCTGATGGAGAGTGTAAAACTTCCGAATCAACTTCTACCTTGTACGTACAGTGCATGCATGCAGGAAGACCCTTGGTTGTTTTGGCTTCTTTGGTTGCATCAGCCTTATAATCTTTGGATATTACCTTACAAACTCCCCCTAGGCTGATGCTACCAAAACAAAGAAGTTCTTCAGATGTTGATAGTCCTTATTAGGATGAAGACCAAGCCTCTCTTCATCATCTGGTCAGGATCCCTCAGACTTTCATAGTATCTTCTCATGTCATAGAGATCATGTAGAGGAAGATCAAGCATGTCTTGCCAGAAGTAGACATCTTGACCTCCTTAATCTCTGATGACATAATACCATCTGTCCGGATTAGCAGCAAAACTCCAGGACAAGATGGTCTTTCAATGGCAAGTGGCTCTACTTGAATAGGAGTTGGTTGAGCAGCCTCTTCATGCACTACCTCAGGATGCTCTGACTCATCCTGAGGTGTGGAGGTGGATGCCTTGGTCTTCTTCTTTGAAACACTTTTACTGGCCATGCTTTTTTTCCTCATTGAAGTTTTTAACTGAGAGGACTGGTCTTCAGCACCAGATTATTCTGTTGTGTCTCTCTCAGTTAGGATCTCTTCTCTCACAGGTTTAGAAGGAGAGAGAAGAGAACCTTGCTGTGGATTAGAAGACGAAGTTAGCTGAGAAGCAGCTCAGGGTTCAGGTTGTGTTGTCTTAGGGGGTTAAACCTTAACCTCAATTTCAGGTTGAGTTGGACTTGGTGGAGAATGCAAGTCTACAAGCTCTCCCTCTTTGATCTTCTGCTTGATCACTCTTATATGCTCATCCATAGTGGATAGAGACATAGGACCAAACCTCCTTCTGGAGAATCCATATAGCTTCAAGAAGCTCATCATCCTTTGTCTGTCTTCATACTTTTTTTTGGCTTTTATGGATGATAGCCCTTGACTTTGCAGCTTCTTCCCTTAACTTTCTCTTAGCAGCTTTTCTTTCTTTTGTAGCTTATTCCTCCAGCTGCTTTAGATATTCAAATTCAATGTACTCAAAGGATAAAGGAAGAAGTGCAGCTACCTGGTAGTGTCCTGTAGCACTCAAGTAGTTGATCATATTCATTCTTTCAGCTTCCTTGTCTACCTGAGGTTGTGCAACTGCCACAGTCTCTGTCTCAGGACTTTCTTGAACTGGGGAGAGGACAAGAGCATGTTTCTAGAGCCTTTTCAGTCTCCTTTCTTCCTTGATCTTAAGGTGCAATGCTGCATCCTTTGCCTCCTTCCTCTCATTTGATAACTCATTGTCAACCAGCTTATTCAACTCTTCTAAGGGGAGAGATATGAGTTCATTAATGTTATAGTTCCTGGTCCTCAGGTAGTTTAGCCTGGCTGCCCTCAACTTATCATCTTGAGTGTTTGGCCTGGGGGCAGCCCGGATAGCAGCTTCCATGAAGCCTAGGGACCCTCCTGAACTCTCTCCCCTTAGCTACCTCTTCCCCTCTTTCTTTTCCTCCTCTAACTCCTCAGAGGTTATTTTCCTCTTCCCTTTGTCACCCACAGGCCTTGGTGACTCAGGGTGGAGAGAGCTTTGGCCTTCATTGCTTGGTTCAGCAGTCAAGCTCTGGCCAGAGAGAGGATGTGAAGCACCTTCACCAGCTGGTGCCTCACTGTGGGTACTGGGTGCTGAAGGAGATCCTGTCTCATGGTTCACAGGCTCAACTTCTGGGCCTTCAGTCAAGGCTTCCCCTTTGAAGCTAATCTTAGGGTCCACCCCAATATCCAGTTGACCAAAAGTCTCACCTGCTCACCTCTGTCTATATAATTTTGATCTCATCTTGAACTCTTCTAGCACCCTTCCTTGAATCCAATCTGCGAATCTTTCAACTTGTCTGTTTTGGCTTGGGTTGACAAGTAGAAGATCAACCAGATGGATGCACTCATAGACACTCAGGTTTGTAAAATTGAAGATCTCCTGTTGACCCTAAGCTCTAAAGATGACAAGAGCCCTTCTTTCGGTGTCATACCTCCATCCCAATATTGGGTTCTCAGAGTGAAGAGATGGGGTAGACATGGCTCTGGGTATACCCTCCTCAAATAGGCTATATATGACTGAGTCCATATTAATGTGAACTTGAGGAGGGTGCTGAGCATGGACTAATGCAAGTGAGGGTGGTGAATCCTCAAAGTCCATACTCTGAGAAGAACTCCCAGGTTCTGTGACTGTTCTGACTTTCTCCCCTTTTTTGGTAGCATCACTTTCTTACATAAGTGAGCTGGGGGTTGAGTCTATCACATTCATAGGTTCTTGTGGACTGGTTGAGTTGTCCTTAGTGGTCTCTCAGCTAGCTTGCCCTTGAGATCGGTGATCTCAAGTTGCTGGTCATTGATCCTCTTTTATTAGATTGTCACCTGAGATTCCAGGTGACTAATCTTAGAGACTAAATAGGTGCAAGTTTTAGTCAATGTGTGCATCTTTAGTTTCAGACTCCCCTCATCTTCATCAAAAGAATCAGGGGGGTTATAGACAAAGACATTATTCTACAATTTACAAAAGCATGGACTTTTCACCAACTCATACACGTTGGTGAGTCTTCAGAGTTGTAGCGGAAAGTGTGTCAGCTTTATGTAAAGTAGATCAGAGAAAGCATGTCTCATCTGTCTTCAGAAGAAATTAGTCTTCACAGCAAAATGGCTTCGGAAGACTTTGTCTCTGAAGCTTCAGAGGACTTCATCTTTGGCTTTGGAAGATTTGGACTTTGGCTTCGGAAGATTTTACACTTAGAGTATTTTCTGATGGAGAGTGTAAAAATTCCAAAGCAACTTCTACCTTGTGAGATCTCATAATCTTTAATCCTTTTACTCTCAAAAAATACTTAACATATCAAATGGTAGCTATCACCAAGGTTGACAAGGAAACTGGTACTTTGACTATGTCCCCACTGATCACTCCTGAAGACTTTGACACTTGCTGTCAATGAATGGAAGGCTTCATCAAGTCCCAAGACTCCAGGATGTGGGGGTTAGTAGTCTTTGGACCTCATGTACCATCCACCCCTTCAGCTGTTACTGGTGGTGGTATGATACCTAAGGAAGTGGCTGAGTATTCTGACGAAGAGTGGAAGAAGATTGATATTGATCAAAAGGCCATGATCGGTCTCCAAAGTGATCTTCAAAACTCTATCTAAAGAGGCTTCAAGAAGTGCAAGACTGCAAAGCAACGTTAGATGCATTGAAGCTGATGTATGAGGGGTCCAATGAAGCTAAAGAGAACAAGAAGGACCTCTTGAAGCAACAATTTAAGAACTTCACCTTCAAAGCAGATGAAACCATGACTCAATAGTACTTCAAGGTATGTTGAGATTATGGATACTCTTGTTGATATTGGAGTAACTCTTGAGAACAGGGATATTATGAGGAAGTTCATGTCCTCTCTCCCAGATAATGGACATACTATTGTGTGGTCATTAAGGGGACTGAAAACCTCAAGACCCTTACTCTCACTGAGTTGTATGGCATACTCAGTGGCTACCAGATGGAGATGAATATGCAAAATTCATCTGGTAACTCCAGCATCCAACAGAGTTCAGCCCTTCATGTGGTTAAAAAGGATTGCAGAGAACCATAGCACCACCTTATCTGCTACCTTGAAAACTCACAGAAGGGGCCTTTCATCACCTTCCCGGAGATACCAAGGGAGAGCTATATCCCTAGAAACCCATTCCAGGAGACAAGCTCTTCACAAGCTTTTGTGTCTTCAGATGAAAGTACAGATAACTTTCTCTTCACTCTTGAAGACCCGACTATATCCATCCAGATGATCTGGAGTATATGGAAATAGTCCAGCAGATGACTCTTCTCAC
The DNA here is from genome assembly GCA_025506505.1 of Flaveria sonorensis. Taxonomy (NCBI): domain Eukaryota; kingdom Viridiplantae; phylum Streptophyta; class Magnoliopsida; order Asterales; family Asteraceae; genus Flaveria; species Flaveria sonorensis. The sequence continues at coordinate 27,896,114 of CM046439.1, read as the reverse complement.
TCATAGGGCCAGGAAGTTTTACAAGAGGACTGGGAGGAAGTTTCCCAGCAATATGTCCAGTGGAAAGTTTGGGCTGGATAAAGGCAAGGTGAAGTGTTAAAATTGTAACCAAATAGGACACTTTGCCAGAGAGTGCAAGGCTCCTAAGTCAAATGGTGGCCAAGCACAAACCAGGCCAAACTACACTGAAGGAGCATACCAGAATGAGAAGCCCAGGCAGCAAGCTGCAGTTGCTGTTGAAGAAGGAGGCTTTGACTAGAGCTTTCAGGTGGAGGATGCTACTCCAAACCAAGAACTTATGGTAGATCATGATGAAGCCAAGTATTGGAACATCTCTGTACACTTGAATGTATTGCTAGTCAATAAATATAGGTCCTATAACTTAGAGATAAGATCAGATCTTGAATCCTTAAATATCTTAAAAGCTGATTTCAAAGGAGTTAATAATGATTATAAACTGAAAATAGAAGATTTAAAGAAAACCATTTCAACTCTAAAGCATGAACACACCAACCACAGGACTTAGATTAAAGATCTCATCACTAAGTTAACTGAATGCCAGGCTAAGCTTGTGATCAGCAAAGCCCGGGCAAAAAAACTTGTTCTTGAAGAAGAGACCTTCAAGAACATGATATCCTCATCTCTACATGCATAAGTTTGTTATCAAAATAAGCAGGGATTGGGATCTACTGAGATAGCTCCTCCATACACTCTCTTATCTGTAAGATCTAGAAGGTTTGGAACTTATGAAGATAAGCTTCCCCTCATAGACCCCATTGCTGAAGAGGATAAGGAGGAGATAGTGAAGGACGTGTCTGAGAAAAGTGAAGAGGATAATCCTAAGAAGGGACACTATTCTCCTGAGGAGAGAGATGAAGAAGTTAGGATGACCAAGTCTCAAAGAAAGAACTTGATCAGGAGAGCCAAGATAAAGGCAGAGAAGGCTCAAGAAATCAAGGCCACCTTCAACTCTGAGCAGAAACAAGTGTTTATCTCTATAGGGTTCGTAGTGGTGAAGGCTGAAGACCCAACCATGAACTTTAGTACCAGGAGTTCTAGTTCAGGTCCAAATCATCTCAGCAAGGAGAAGAAGACTGATCAGCTGTGTACCACTGCTACACAGCCTGAACCATCCAGCTCCAAGAGCAAGCCTCTCCCTAAGAAGCTCACTGCATCATCTGTGAAGATGAAGATGGGGAGGGAAAGTGATCAAGTTAGTCTTCCTCTCAAAAGGAAGCAAATGGACTACATCATGTGTGGTAGTAATTCTCATCTGGCTAAAGATTGCATCTACAATACTAAATGTACTATCCACATGATCAAAGAGAAAACTTCTGAGAACAAGAAGGAGAAGCTATCTTCAGAAGGAAAATCTATTTCCTTCGGAAGCTCCAAAGTGAAGAAGACAAGTAAAACTTGCCTTCGGAAGAAAATTTGGTCTCAGAAGAAAAGAATGCTTCCGAAGTACTGAAGCATGCTGTAGTGAAAGCAAGATCTTCCTAAGGTCCAGTCTCCAAAACTTTAGAAGTTGTTGAAACTTCCGAGGTGTTGAATGTCAACTCCAATCTTTCGAAGATGATGTGGAAGTTGAAGAAAGACCTGGTGACTGAAAGTTCTTCATCAACAGCAACTAATGATCCTCAAAGCTTGAATATAGGATCAGTTACTATTACATTGTCTTCAGATCACTTTGAAAAGCCTAAGACCAATGAGGCTTAGGTTTCCGAGTGTAACTAACCACTTCTTTTTATGCAGGAACAACTAAAGACCAAGGGAAATGTATGGATCATTTATAGTGCCTGTTCCAGGCACATGATTGGTAATGGTTCTTTGCTTTACAATTTTGAGAAAATTGATGGAGGACCAGTTGCTTTTGGAGGAGATGCTGGTGGTTATATCACTAGAAGGGGCATGATCATAAATGGTAAGCTCACCATTAAGAAGGTAAATTTTGTTAAGGAGCTTGGGTACAATCTACTGAGTGTATCCCAATTTTGTGATCAGAGACACAACATACTCTTTACTGAGCATGAGTGCATTGTTCTCAAGCCCAGGATGATCATTCCTTAAGAGCATATCCTGCTCAGAGCCCCTAGGAAAAGGAACATGTATAAGATGGAATTGCAGGAAACATCTCCCTCAGGAGAGGTTTCTTGCTTTCTATCTAAAGCAAATAGTGATGAGTCTTTCCTCTGGAATAAAAGAATGTGCCATGTACACTGAAGAACATGAATAAAATATTTAAGAATGATTTGGTAACTGGAATGCCAAAGAAAGAGTGTACAAGTGATGATCATTATGTTGCATGCTTGAAAGGGAAGCAACACAAAGTGTCTTACAAGCCAAAGGAAAGGAACTCTATTACTACTCCCTTACACTTATTACACATGGATCTCTTTGGCCCCTCCAGTGTAATAAGTTTAGGAAGGACCTCATATTGTTTAGTGATCACAAATGATTTCATAAGATTCACTTGGGTCTTTTTTCTTTGAACTAACGATGAGACTCCTAAGATATTGAAGAACTTCATTCTGAAAATTGAAAATCAATCTGATCACAAGGTCAAGACCATAAGATGTGATCAAGGAATATATTTTAAGAACCAAATCCTTGATACATTTTATGATGAAAAGGGTATTACAAGACAATATAGTACTCCCATGACTCCTTAGCAAAACGGTGTTGCTGAGAGGAGAAACATGACACTTATTGAGGCTGTAAGAACCATGCTGTCTATCTCTAAATGCCCATCACCTTCTGGGCAGAGGCTGTTAACACAGCCTGCTATGTGCAGAATAGAGTTTTGGTAGTTAAGACTCATGGTAAAACTTCTTATGAGCTGTGGCATAAAAAGAGACCATTCATTGGTTTCCTCAGGTCATTTTGATGTCCCTGCACCATCTTGGATACCAAAGATCAAGTAGCTAAGTTTGCTAAGAAATAAGATGTTGGACATTTTATGGGATACTCTTCTCAAGCTAAGGCTTATAGAGTATACAATCTTAGAACTAGAGTAGTTGAGGAGTCAGCCAATGTGACCTTCATTGAGCACACTCCCGGTGTGAAAGGTTCTGGTCTGGATTGGCTATTTGATCTTGATTTAGTTACCAACTATTTTAACAAGTCTTGTGTGGATGTTTTAAGATCAACAGGTAACATATCAATAGGAGATCCTGACCCAAGATTTGAGCTGAGAAGACCTAGCAAGAATACTACTTCAGCTCCAGTGGTAACTAACCCTACAAATGAAGATCCTATCACCATAAACATGACAAATTTAGCTGATACGTTTAAGATGCCTTCAAATTCCAGCTCAGAGGTTCAAAACTCAGGTGAAGGAGCTTCAAATGTAGGAGGAAGTAGAGGTGGTGACAGTGATCAAGAATTTCTTGATGCTGATAATCACTCCATAGCAGACAACATAAATGATGTCTCACACTCATTGGATCAAGTCTCACTTGATAAGTGTGCTGATGTGGTGAGTGATACTCCATTACCAGATCTAAATTTCTCTAATTTGGATCTTTCTAATCAACTTGCTATGATCCCTCAACTTAGGATCCACAACTCACACCTCACCACAAACATCATTGGAAATGTTGATACAGGGGTGAGAACAAGAGGACAAACCCATGACAAAAATGTTTTTCTATACTCTTGCTTCTTGTCCCAAGTAGAGCCAAAGAAAGTTGATAAGGCTTTGAAAGATGGAAGCTGGGTTGAAGCAATGCAAGAGGAGCTGTTTCAATTCAAAAGACATAAGGTTTGGAACCTATGTCTTCTTCCTTATGGGAAAACTACCTTAGGAACCAAGTGGGTTTTTAGGAACAAGAAGGATGATAGAGGACTTGTCATCAAGAACAAGGCAAGACTAGTTGTTCAAGGGTACACACAAGAAGAGGGAATTGATTACACAGATGTTTTTGCTCCTGTGGCAAGACTTGAAGCTGTAAGAATATTCCTGACTTTTACTGCATCCAAGGACTTCATGGTCTACCAACTTGATATCAAGTGTGCTATTCTGTATGTGGTGATTGATAAAGAGGTGTATGTCAAACAACCACCTGGCTTTGCAGACCCAAATCATCCTGATTATGGGCTGTACCAAGCTCCAAGAATGTGGTATGAGACACTATCTCAGTATCTCTGTCAACATGGTTACAAACTCTCTTCATTAAAGGAAAAGGGAATGATTTAATGTTATTTCAAGTATATGTGCATATCATTATCTTTGGGTCAACTAATCCAAAGCTTTACAAAGATTTTGAGAGGCTAATGAAGAATAGATTTAAAATAAGTGCCATGGGGGAACTCAATTTCTTTCAAGGAATTCAAGTAAAGTAAGTTGACAATGGCATCTTCATAAGTCAATCAAAGTATGTACAAGACATTCTTACATGATTCAACACGACTGATTATGAGGTTTCTAAGACACCCATAGCCAGTAACCACTCTCTTGGACCTGATCTTGAGGGGGAGTGTGTGGATGAACCTCTTTACCGGGCTATGATTGGGTCTCTTATGTACCTTATAGCCAGCAGGCCTGATATCATGTTTGCCACATGCATCTGTGCAAGATATCAAGCCAACCATAAGATGTCACACCTGGTTACTGTCAATAGGATTCTTAGATATCTCAAAGGTGCTCCCAAGCTTGCCTTTGGTATCCAAAGAGTTCTGACTTCAATCTATATGCTTATACAGATAGTGACTATGGTGGCTGCAACATGACTACAAAGTCTACATTAGTGGATGGATTGTCTCATGGCAATGCGAGAAACAATCAAGTGTCTCTGCATCAACTGCTGAAGCTGAATACATTGTTGCTGCAAGCTACTGTGCTCAAGTGCTTTGGATTTAGAATCAGATGCTGGACTATGGATTCAACTTTAAAGAGACTCCCATCCACATAGATAACAACATTGCTATCTCTATTACAGAGAATCCTATGCGGCTCTCAAGGACCAAACACCTCAACATCAGGTATAATTTGATTAGAGATAACTTTGAGAAGGGATTAATCTAGCTAGTCAAAGTTAACAAAAATGAATAATATGCTGATCTGTTCACTAAAGCTTTTGATGAACAGAGAATCAAATATCTTGTATCAGCTATTGGGATGATTAACTTTGAGTAGATTTTCTTAAAACTTAAATCAATTTTATTTCTAAAACCTATGGGTCCTAAGTTGTCTATTTTATCACCTTCATAAGCCCAGTTTATTTTGGAAGAAAATTTTTTAATGATATTCCTTAGATTTTTGAAAATCTTTCAAAAAAAAAACATATTTTCTTTCGGAAGATTTCAAGTTGTCTTCGGAAGAAATTTATGTCTTCAAATCAACTAACTACTTATAAGAAATTTACCTTTGGAAGAAATTTTGAGAATATCTTCTGAAGCTTAAATATACTTCTAAGTACTTACAAGTATTTGAAGGACAAATATCTTCCGAAAGCAATTAAGTCTCAGAAGATTTATTCTCTTTAGAATAAAACTCCCAAGTCTTAATATCTTTCGAAACCAAATATGTGTCGGAAGAAAAATTCTCTAAGTATTTTTCTTCCAAAGCCAAATTTTCACAACTCTTAAGAACATCTTCCGAAGCCAAATTGGCTTCGGAAGCTTTTTCTTAAAACTTTCGAAGCAAAATTACCTTCGGAAGATTTTCAACTTCCAAGAAAACTACCTTTTTGGGCACTTTTTTAGAGGTGGGACTGACATCCGGATTTCAAAGTTTATCCTTTTGTTTTAACTTTGTCTCAAATCCATTTCATATATATTCTCACAACGGCTCCCCCTCTTCTAACTCTCCTCTTCATCTGCATTTATCTAACCTAATTTCACTCACAAACCGCCTTCGTTCTTATCTTCCTTCATCGTAAAGCTACTTCAAATGGCCAACCTTGACCGCAGAAACCAACCCGATTTTTCCATGCTTCTTCACAGGCAACATAATCAGGTTGCTCTGTTAGACTCTGAGAAAGATCCAGGTTTCAGAGTTTGTCGTTACCTTTCTTTGTCCAACTACTTCACCTCCCTCACTATTGTCCTCCTCTCTATGAGGATCAGTTGTTGGCATTCTGGCAGACCTGCGAAGAGGTCACCATGGACGGGGAGAAGGCATTGTCTGCCATAGTATAGGGGAGGACAATCTTCATCACTCCGACCACCATAAACACACATCTTCTGCTGGATGATGTAGAAGGTGACTTGTCCTTTCCCAAAGCTGCTATCAACTACTTCTTTGAGCAGATGGGCTATGAAGGTGATTTCTCAGTCAAGAACTTCAGGAAGGGAAGGTCTCCTCTCAATGGAAGTACTTCCTCCATGTTTCTAACATAGCTTATCCAACAAGCATAGAGGATGGGACTAGATTCCAGAAGACCTCTCCTTCATAGTCCATGGGATGGTTCACGTGGTCAAGTTTAGGTATTCATAATTTGTATATACCAATTTACTTTCTAACTTAGACTCCCTAGAGTATTACATGTTCCCTAGATATGTCCAGCACACTCTCAACTATGAACTGGGCACACAGTTGAGGGGAACAGGTAATATTCTAAAACTGGGACAAATGAAGCCCGACATCTTCAAAATCATGAGGAAGCCAACTATTGGCTTCTCGGTGTAGAAACAGCCCTAGTCCCAAAAATGTTTGAGCTCATTGCTCAAGGTGGCAACCTAGAAGCACCAGGTAGTGTTAAACCTACACCTTCTACCTCCCAACCCCAAATACAGCCTACAATAACCATCACCTACAAGAGAAAAACCAAACGAACCCCTGACATGCTATTCAGGTTGCGCAGGCCCCTATATGGTCCATGCGGGAGGAAGTGAACACTTGAGCTCCCACTTCCCCTAAGAAGCAAACCACTCCCATCTTTCAGATGATCAATGCTGAGGTTCCTCATGCTCAGCCTGAAGAGCTCACAACCCTAATAACCTTAAGCCTTCACTCAGAGTCTCAACACTCTAGTTAACAAACTTTCAGGGATAGTTACCATCCCCAGCCGCTGGATCTAAACCAACCAATTCCTCGCCTTGACTTCTATAATGATGAAGAAATGGGCTTCAGTGAGTACTATCAGTCTCTCTTCTCCACCCCTACTCAAGGAGAGATGAGTACCCCTGTCACATCCATGTCTAGCCAACATCATCCAACCCCTACTGAGGTGGATCTTCCTGAACCTGTTCAGGAGATCCATAAGGAAGAGGCTCTCACTTTAGAAAGTGATTACATAATTTAGACCTCGACCATGGCAACCCAACCTCTTGACACTTCTATTGAAGTTATCATGATGCAGGGGAAATCCAGTAGCCAAGAACAATATGTTGGTGATGACGAAGAAGACATTAGTCCTATTCTCTCATCCCCCTGTGATTCTTCTGATGAAGATGAGGGGAGTTTGAAACTAAAGGTGCACACATTGACTAAAACTTGCACCTATTTAGTCTCTAAGATTAGTGACCTGGAATCTCAGGTGACTATCTTACAAAAGAGGGTCAATTACTAGCAACTTGAGATCACCGATCTCCAGAGAAAGCTAGTTGAGAGAACACTAAGGACAACTCAACCAGGTCCACAAGAACCTATGAATATGATAGTCTCAACCCCCATCTCACTTATGCATGAAAGTGATGCTACCAAAAAAGGGGGAGAAAGTCAGAACAGTCACAGAACCAGGGAGTTCTTCTCAGAGTATGGACTTTAAGGTTCACCACCCTCACTTGCACTAGTCCATGCTCAGCAACCTCCTCAAGTTTACATTGATGTGGACTCACTCATATATAGCCTATTTGAGGAGGGTATACCAAGAGCCATGTCTACACATCTCTTCACTCTGAGAACCCAATCTTAGGATGGAGGTATGACACAGAAAGAAGGGCTCTTGTCATGTCTAAAGCTTAGGGTCAACAGGAGATCTTCAATTTTGCAAACCTGAGTTTCTATGAGTGCATCCATCTGGTTCATCTTCCACTTGTCAACCCAAGCCAAAACAGACAAGCTGAAAGATTAGCAGATTGGATTCAAGGAAGGGTACTAGAAGAGTTCAATATGAGATCAAAATTATATAGCAGAGGCTAGTAGGTGAGATTTTTGGTCAACTGGATGTTGAGGTGGACCCTAAGATTAGCTTTGAAGGGGAAGCCTTGAGTAAAGGCACAGAAGTTGAGCCTGTGAACCTTGAGACAGGATCTCCTTCAGCACCCAATACCCTCAGTGAGGCACCAGCTGGTGAAGGTGCTTCACATCCTCTCTCTGGCTAGAGCTTGACTGCTGAACCAAGCAATAAAGGCCAAAGCTCTCTCCACCCTGAGTCACCAAGCTGTGCATGACAAAGGGAAGAGGAAAATGACCTCCGAGGAGTTAGAGGAGGAGAAGAGAGAGAGGAAGAGGAAGCTAAGGGGAAAGAGTTCAGGAGGGTCCCCAGGCTTCATGGAAGCGGCTATCCGGGCTGCGCTAAGGTCAAACACTCAAGATGATGAGTTGAGGGCAGCCAGGCTAAACTACCTGGGGACCAGGAACTATAACATTGATGAACTCATATCTCTCCCCTTAGAAGAGTTGAATGAGCTGGCTAACAATGAGTTGTCAAAGAAGAGGAAGGAAGTAGAGGATGCAGCATTGCTCCTCAAGATCAAGGAAGAAAGGAGACTGAAAGAGCTCTACAAATATGCTCCTATCCTCTCACCAGTTCAAGAAAGTCCTGAGACAGAGACTATGGCAGTTGCACAACCTTAGGTAGACAAGGAAGCTGAAAGAATGAACATGATCAACTACCTGAGTGCCACAGGACTTTACCAGGCAGCTGCACTTCTTCCCTTATCCTTTGAGTACATTGAATTTGAATATCTAAAGCAGCTAGAGGAACAAGCTACAAAAGAATGAAAAGCTGCTAAGAGAAAGTTAAAGGAAGTAGGTGCAAAGTCATGGTGTGACAACCCACCCAAAACTCACCCAAGTTCTTTGTACCAATGCAGTAGACTAGTGATGTAACATAACCATGTAATGCAATTTTCGGGATGAAAATTCTTTCAACATGGGGATAATGTGACATCGGGTAATTTTCTGTTACCAAACTCCGTTAGTTCCGTTAGGTCTTGCATACACGTGTCGTGAGCACACACTAGTTATCGTTGAACGTTGGTGACTTAATAATAAATAACAATGGTTATCTGATAATAATTTAATTAATAATGTTGATTATTAATTCATAGTTATGTGCTTCATGGACTTTAAACATTGTTTGTAGATTTTACCTTGTAACGTGACGACGTGGAACACTAAATTCATGCGTTTTGTAGTTAGTTGAAAAATATAATTATTATTGTCTATTAATAATGTTTGTGTTTTGTAGTTAAAAACTTATTCAAAAAGTGTTAAAGATTAGTTTTTATAAAATTAAACAAGGAGGGTTAAGTTTGTAATCACCACAAAACTTAATATTACCAAATTTAATCAAAATCAAAACCCTAATCCCCTTCCCCCTCACCTTCGGTCTCGACACCCCACACACACACATACTTTGATTTCATGCAAGAACAACAATCAATCATCGATTTTGGCTAGTTCCAAGTGTATCGAACGTGTAGCAAGCATCAATTCTTGATCATTACACGATTAAAGGTTAGATTTTAATTAGTTTTTCATGGTTGTTTGATTATGGCCAAACCCTAGTTCACAAATCATGATGAATGTCGAAAACTATGTTATTTGAAGATGTTTTAATGTTAGGTATTGTATTGATGTTAGTTTACGTGGATTGTGCAAGAAATTCATGAAATTGAGTGGTTGTCAAACCTTATTACTAATAGTAACTTTTATGCGTGAGATTGATGAATTATGATGATTGATGATGTTTATCATGTTTAGATGATTGTTATGAACTTGATTAGGTATAACTTTGATGAATTTTTGAATGAATTGGATGTTAGATTGGTTTTGGTTGTTACTTTCTCAAAAAGGAAACTTTATTTATGTAGATCATTGGATATTGTTAATTGAGCATGTTTATGATGTTAGGATCATGTTAGAATGTTTGTTGATGATGTCTAAGGTGGTAGATTGTGTTGTTTGGGTTGTATGAATACTTGATGCATAATTTGGAAATTTAGGCCTTTATGGAATATACATGATAATGGATGGTGTTAGGAGATTATGGAACTATATTGGAATTATGATAGAATCATGATGATGCATGATGTGTTAGTTAAAATTGTAGTTGTGGACTTCTTAGGATTTGTATGTGTTGCTTAATAAACCATGGTGTATGATGAGCTTTATAGCATTTAAGGGTTTGTAATGTGGCATATGTGAATAACTTGCATGATAATCATGTATGATTAGTTGTTGTACTTGATCGAACAAGAATTTAACTTGACATGTCACCAACGGATCAAACGGGTCAACTTGGTCAAATGTGTCTTGTTTCCAAAACCTTGGGTCAATGTGGTTATTGAGCACTTAGGGTTGTTAAGCTTCTATGTACACGTACTTATGTACTTGTGTGTTCTAGGTAACCTTTGAAGGGTTGTCTTTCCACTCATCATTAGCTTTTACAATCATTCCTATGCGCATCAGGTGAGTTCATGCCCCACTTTTACTTACTTGTCTTTTGGGGGAGAAAGCATACTTGGTTTAAAATGCTTTACTGATATAACATGTGTTTGGTAAGACATAGTGGGTTATACCATAGAAAGCCCTCACACTTTCAGATCATTAATTAAGGAATCTAGCGGGAAATCTTGGGTAGTAGTACTGGGTCTGACAAGCCCCACCCGGGTGACCGAAGTCAACGGGTGCAATATTGTCCTAAACTACTAACAGTGTCACGACCTGGTATGTCGTGGCAGGAGGCATACAGACAAACATAGTCAGTTTCGATCGCAAAATCACTATTGTTCTTTACTAATGAAATTAGACAAGCTATCTATTTCAATGCACTTGTTTATATTTTAACTACGCTACTGCTTATGATTGATTACAAACTCTTGAACTCACCAACCATCATGTTGACACTTTTAGTATGCTTTTCTCAGGTCGTTTCTAGCAGCTGCCCTTAGGAGCATGCATGTGTCAAGCATGCTTTGTTCGAACATTTTTACTTTTAATCTAGCATTTACTTACGTATTTTGGTTTGTGCGCTTGTTTTGCACAATTTACAATTAGTACCTTGTGTTTGGGTTATTTACAAAACGCTTTCGCAAATATTTCAATGATTTATACTCTACTTTTGTTGAAATGTTGCATATAGATTCGTTCTAAGTAACTAATGACTGAGATCTTGGTTTGTACACATGCCTCGCGGTAAAACCCCGTACGTGTAAATAGAGGGTGTGACAGATTGGTGTCAGAGCCATTAGTTATAAGGAATTAGGTTGCATACACACTAGACTATAACCGCATAATTTGTTAGTTACACGTTACTTATCCCTTACTGTATACTCATTGTCATACACGTCACGTACCTCGTAGCATGGCATTGTCTTCACGGGCTCTGGGTAAGAGGCCTACATTTTCTGAGTCACCTCCTCCTCCTCCTGTACCTGATAGAGGACCTAACTGGCCCTGACATCCTTATCCTTCTGAAGAGATAGACTGGGATCAGCCTTTTGTACTACCTGAGCGCGATGCTCCACGAGACTGGAGTTACTACCTACTTACATATGTCGCATGATCTACAGGGAGCGTACCAGCTATAGCTACTACTGGCCCTAGGACTAGGTCGGTGACTGCTTCTATGGCACCTACCCTTCCTTCTCTGCCTATTCCTCTCGAGCAGGCGGTTGCAGCTTTGGTTGCTACACTGGACACTGAGCGATAGCGTATCAGAGCACTTACTGATGAGAAATCCATTTTACGAAATGAGATGCATTAGCTGCGTTTACTGGTAGAGATCCTTCAGGAGCGACTTTCTATGTCTATTGGTGGACATCATACCTTGGCTAGTAATGTTTTTGCACTTACTGAGCGCATGTCCGCGCAAGAGCTTCACTGTGTAGGGACAGATGATAGATTGACTAAGCTGGAGGTACAGCTAGCGGCAGTTTAGATTACGGATGCCCTTACACCTGGGGAAGACTCTAATGAGGAAGACCCTAAAGAGGAACTTGAATAAGAACCAGAAGAGATGAAAGAGGACAGTGATGGATCTGATGTGTTGGATTGATTTTCACATTCATTTGACTTGGACTACATAGTGTTTCTTTTCTTTTTTTTGAAACCTATATGGGTGCAGCACTCTCGTCGTGGAATGCACAGGTGCAAATGCTTGGCAAGGCGATGGCAAATGCTTTACCTTGGGACGAGTTTAAAGCGATGATGATGGAGGAATATTGTCCTCCCAATGAAGTTCAGAATCTGGAAGCTAAGTTCTAGCAGTTGAAAATGGAAGGATCTGAGATCGAGGCTTACACTACGAGGTCTCACAAGTTGGCGACACTTTTCCCTGGCAATATCGACCCGCCGATTAAACGAATTGAGCTTTATCTACGTGGCTTGGTTCCAGAGATACAAAGTTTGGTGACTGCTGCGAACCTCACCACTATCCAGCAGGTTATTCGGTTGGCTCACAAGCTTACTGACCAAGCGGTGGAGCAGGGAAAGCTACCCAAACGAGCACTGTGGCAAGCGTGCCTGACAATAAATGCAAGTGGGACAACTCTGGCAGAAAGGGATCTTCATCAAACAGCCAATGTGACATCTGGTAATTTTCCGTCATCAAACTCCGTTAGTTCCGTTAGGTCTTGCATACACGTGTCGTGAGCACACACTAGTTGTCATTGAATGTTGGCGACTTAATAATAATTAACAATGGTTAATAGATAATAACTTGATTAATAATGTTGATTATTAATTTTTAGTTAAATGTTGGCGACTTAGAAACTTTTGGATGTGAGGCTTGTGAATTATGATGATTTGATGATGTTGGTCATGTCTAGATGATAGTTATGGACTTGATTAGGCATGATGTTGATGAATTCATGAATGAATTGGGTGTTAGATTGATTTTGGGTGTTACCTTCCCGAAAGGGAAACTTTATTTATGTAGATCATTGGATATTGTTAATTGAGCATGTTTATCATGTTAGGATCATGTTAGAATGTTTGTTGATGATGTCTATGGTGGTAGATTGTGTTATTAGGGTTGTATGAATGCTTGATTCACAACTTTGGAAATTTAGGCTCTTATTGAATATACATGATAATGGATGATGTATGATAAGCTTTATAGCACATAAGGGTTTGTAATGCGGCATACGTGAATAACTTGTGTGATAAACATGTATGATGGATTACTATACTTGATTAAACAAGAATTTAACTTGACATGTCACCAACGGGTCAACCGGGTCTAATGTGTTTTGTTTTTCAAAACCTTGAGTCAATGTGTTTATTGAGCACTTAGGGTTGCTAAAGATTCTGTGTACACATACTTATGTACCTGCGTGTTCTAGGTAACCTCTAAAGGTTGTCTTTCCGCTCACAGTTAGCTTTTATTATCGTTCGTTTGCGCACCAGGGGAGTTCAATGCCCCACTTTTACTACTTCTCTTTTTGGGGGAGAAAGCATACTTGTTTAAAACACTTTACTAATATAACATGTGTTTGGTAAGACATAGTGGGTTATACCATAGAAAGTCCTCACACTTTCGGATCGTTAATTATGGAATCTAGCGGGAAATCTTGGGTAGTAATACTGGGTCTGACAAGCCCCACCCGGGTGACCGGAAGTCAACGGGTGCAATATTGTCATAAACTACTAACAGCGTCACGACCTGGTATGTCATGGCGGGAGGCAAGCAAACTAACAGCTTCGATCACGAAATCACTATTGTTCTTTACTAATGAAATTAGACTAGATATCTATTTCAATGCACTTGTTTATATATTTTTACTAACGCTACTGCTTATGATTTATTACAAACTCTTGAACTCACCAACCGTCGTGTTGAAACTTTTTGTTTGCTTTTCTCAGGTCATTTCTAGCAGCTGCCCTTAGGAGCACATACGTGTCAAGCATGCTTTGTTCAAACATTGTTTACTTTTAATTTAGCATTTACTTATGTATTTTGGTTTGGGCGCGTGTTTTGCGCAGTTTACTTTTAGTACCTTGTGTTTGGGTTATTTACAAAATGCTTCCACAAATATTTTAAAGTTTTAAACTCTGATTTGGTTAAATGTTGCATATAGAGTCGTTCTGAGTAACTAATGACTGAGATCCTGGTTTGCTCACTCGCCTCGCAGTAAAACCCCGCACGTGGATTTTGAGGGTGTGACAGATTGGTATCAGAGCCATTGGTTATAGGGAACTAGGTTGCATACACACTAGACAATAACCGCACAGTTTGTTAGTTACTCGTCACTTATTCCTTACTGTATACTCATTGGCATACACATCACGTACCTCGCAGCATGGCATCGTCATCAAGAGCTCTAGGCAAGAGACCTGCACAATCTAAGTCACCTCCTCCTCCTCCTGTACCTGATAGGGGATCTGACTAGCCTCGACATCCTACCCTCTTAACAGATGGATTGGGATCATCCATTCGCATTACCCGAGCGCGATCTTCTGCGGAACTGGAACTTCTACCCTACCTATATACGCCGCATGGTTTACAAGGAGCGTGTACCAGCTATAGCTCCTACCCGACCTAGGACTAGGTCATCGACAACCTCTACATCACCCACTCTTCCTTCCCTAGATATTCCTCTCGAGCATGCGATTGCAGCTTTAGTGGCTACGTTAGACACTAAGCGACAGTGCATTAGAGGACTCACTGATGAGAACTCCACTCTACGATATGAGATGCGACAGTTGCGTTTCCAGGTAGAGACGCTCCAGGAGCGACTCTCGAAGGCCATTGGTGGGCATCATACCCTGGCATGCAACATTCTAGAACTTACTGAGCGCATGAACGCGCAAGAGCATCACAACATAGTGATTCGTTGATAGATTTGCTAATCTGGAGGCACAGCTAGCGATGCTTCAGATTGCCGAAGCCCCTGCACCTGAGGAAGATCCTATTGAAGAAGACCCAAAAAGAGGAACCTGAAGAAGAACCGGAGGAAGCCCCGGAGGAAGAAGAACTGGAAGAGACGGAAGAGGACAGTGATGGATCTGACGTGTTGTATTGATTCTCTATTTATATGACTTGGACTATATAGAGTTTCTTTTCTTTTGAAACCTATGTGGGAAGGGTTGTTTCCCACCAAACTGAAAAACTAAAATTCTGACATTGATGGAATATTTTGTGAATCATTTACAATTTATTTTTCTTTGGTTATTATTTTGGTTATAAATGTTGTGGTTGTGAAAAGTCATTATTTCTTATTATTTATTTTACTTCAATGAGATAAATATGTTGGATGTTACTCATTATTTTATTTGTGAATGTAAAGTGAAATATGAACAGACGCGGAAGAGGAAGTGGGCGTGGCCGTGGACGTGGTGCCGGTGGACGTGGTGCCGGTGCTATAAACATGACCCCCGCTGAGTTGCCCGCTCTAATTAATGAACATGTACAGGCGGCAGTGGCTGCTGCACAAACTGGACAGCTAGCAGGTAAATGATACAAGTGGCCTAACCAATATCTTAGTTGCTCGTCTGGGCTACTCAACTAATGTTTTGGTTTGTTGGAACAGGACCCCCACACTGTACCTATAAATCCTTCATGGATTGCAAGCCTCATAACTACAGTGGAACTGAAGGAGCTATGGGACTGGTACGATGGTTTGAGAAGAGCGAATCCGTCTTCACAAAATGTAACTGTCCGCCAGCCGATCATGTGAAGTACACAACTGGAACTCTTGAAGGCGCAGCCCTCTCCTGGTGGAATGCCCAGGTACAAATGCTGCTTCAGGCGATGGCTAATGACCTACCTTGGGTCGAGTTCAAGTCAATGATGACAGAGGAGTATTGCCCTCGAGATGAAGTGCAGAAGTTAGAAGTTGAGTTATGGCAACTCAAGATGCAAGGTTCTGAGATTGAGGCCTATACTACACGGTCTCATGAGTTGGCAAAACTGTTCCCGGGAATGGTTAATGAAATGTATAAAAGGATCAAGCATTACATACGTGGACTGGTTCCTGAGATCCAGAGTATGGTGACAGCTTCCAATCCTGCTACCATACAATAGCCCATTCGGTTAGCCTATAGGCTAACTGACCAAGCAGTGGAACAGGGAAGATTACCCAAACGGGGAGCAGTGGCTAGCATACCTAATAACAAACGTAAGTGGGAGAATACTATTAATAAGGGCTCGTCCTTTAGTAACCAAAACAGCAGCAACAACAACACACATACAGCAGCATTAACCTCAGCAGCCACAAAGGAGGTTTGATAACAATCATAACTTTAATCAGTCGTCCTCTTCAACACAGGGACAAGGTGGATATGTGGGGAAATATCCCAAATATAACCGATGCAACTACCACCACACTGGCAGGTGTGACAATTTTTGATGCCAGCGTTGTGGTAAGGCTGGACACGCGGCAAAGGATTGCCGTGGTGAATTGATGAAGAAGCCCCAACAACCTCAAGAAACACCAAAAGGTTGTTTTGAATGTGAAAAGGAAGGATTATAAGAGGAACTGTCCTCAATTGAAGAAGAACGAGAATGGTGCTGGAAATGATGGATACAACAATAACAATAACGGCAATGGTGATAATAATGGTGGCAACAACGGTGGAGCTAAAGGGAGAGCCTTCGTCATGGGTTCAGGTGAGGCTCTAAACTACCTACTACTGTTACCGGTAAATTCTTGTTAATGGTCGTTTGCTACTGTATTGTTGACACTGGAGCTGATAGAAGTTTTATCTCTACTAAGTTTAGTAGCCTCTTAAGTAATATGCCTTCTGCGTTTGAATCTAGTTACATTGTAGAATTAGCTGATGGTAAAACATATTCATGTGACACACATCCTTAGGGGTTGCAAGATAAAACTTGCTGATCATACCTTGACATAGACCTCATGCATGTGACACTTGGGGGTTTTGATGTTATAGTAGGCATGGATTGTCTTTCCGACAAGCAGGCGGAAGTCATATGTCATAAGAAGATTATACGAGTTCCAATTGGTGAAGAAATTCTCTCGGTCAAAGGTGATAGGTGTGGTGCACTGATGGGCATCATATCATACATGAAAGCACAAAAGTTGCTACGTAAAGGTCGCTTAGCTATATTAGCCCTCGTCACTAAACAACGATGGCAACAATAATGGCAATGGTGACAATAACGATGACAAAAATGGTGACAATAACTGTTACTGGTAAATTTCCTGTTAATGGTCGTTTTGCTACTGTATTGTTTGACACTGGAGTTGATGGAAGTTTTATTTCTACAAGTTTAGTAGTCTCTTAAGTGATATGCCTTCTCCGTTGGAATCTAAATATACGGTAGAATTTGCTGACGGTAAGCAAATCCACGTGACACACATCCTTAAGGGTTCCGAGATAGAACTTACTGGTCATAATTTTGACATTGACCTCATGCCTGTTACGCTTGGGAGTTTTGATGTAGTCTAAGCATGGATTACGCTTGGGAGTTTTGATGTAGTCATAAGCAGGATTGGCTTTCCGACAAGCAGGCGGAAGTCATATGTCACGAGAAGATTATACTTATTCCTGTTGATGGGGAAATTCCCTCAGTTAAGGGCGAGAAAGGTGATTCCGTGATAGGCATCATATCATTTATGAAAGTGCAGAAGTGGCTACGTAGGTCGCTTAGCTATATTAGCCCTTGTGACTGACAAGCAACCGGAGGAAAAGGAGATAGAGAATATTCCGGTAGTTTGTGACTTTCCAGAGGGGTTTCCAGAGGATCTGCCTGGGCTACACCTCATCATCAAGTTGAGTTCCAGATTGATTGACTCCCTGAGCCGCTCCGATTACGAGAGCACCTTATCGGTTAGCCCCGAACGAACTGCAGGAACTGTCGGCACAACTGCAGGAGCTGTTGGATAAAGGGTTTATTCGACCGAGCTCATCACCTTGGGGAGCACCTGTTCTCTTTGTCAAGAAGAAGGATGGAACATTTCAAATGTCTATCGACTACAGAGAACTAAACAAAGTTACAGTCAAGAACCGATATCCTTTACCTCGTATAGATGATTTGTTTGATCAACTTCAAGGATCAAGCTACTACTCTAAGATTGATTTGAGGTCTAGGTATCATCATCTGAGAGTCCGAGAGGAAGACATCTCGAAGACTGCATTCCGTACATGTTATGGTCATTATGAGTTCTTGGTCATGCCATTTGGGTTGATAGATGCACCAGCAGTGTTCATGGATCTAATGAATTATGTGTGCAAAACCTATCTCAATTAGTTTGTTATTGTGTTTATCGATGACATATTGATCTATTCGAGGACCAAGGAAGAACATGAAGAACACCTACGTCTAATGTTGGAATTACTTAAAAAGGAACAACTGTACGCCAAGTTTTCCAAGTGTGATTTCTGGATACGTGAGGTACCATTTCTGGGTCATATTGTTAACGAGAAAGGAATAAATGTCGATCCTGCGAAGATTGAAGAAATAAACAATTGGTCAGTTCCAAGACGCCTAGTGAGATACGGCAATTTGTTGGGACTGGTAGGATATTATCGGCGATTCATTGAGGGATTCTCTAAGATCGCTCAACCTCTCACAACCTTGACTCACAAAGGAACAATGTATAAATAGGGTGATAGTCAAGAGTCTGCTTTTTAGTTGTTGAAATAGAAACTGTGTAGTGCACCGATATTGGCATTACCAGAGGGAAGTGATGATTTTGTGGTTTATATGATGCTTCTGTCCAAGGACTTGGTTGTGTCTTGATGCAACGTGATAAGGTGATAGCCTACGCCTCGAGACAACTAAAAGTACACGAGAAAAACTACACCACTCATGACTTGGAACTAGGTGCGGTAGTTTTTGCCTTGAAGATCTGGAGACGTTACTTGTACGGTACCAAGTGCACTATCTACACCAATCACAAGAGTCTTCAGAATATCTTTGAGCAGAAAGAGTTGAATATGAGGCAAAGACGCTGGATGGAATTGTTGAATGATTATGATTACGCTATTAAATATCACCTAGGAAAGGCAAATGTAGTCGCGGATGCGTTGAGTAGAAAGGAAACTGCTAAGCCCCGACGAGTGCGAGCTTTGTAGCTTACTATTAGCACACAGTTGCCTAAACAAATCCGTGAAGCTCAGACAGAAACCTTGAAAGTGGAAAACATTAGGTCTGAATCTTTACGTGGAATGGACAAACAGTTTGAAGTGAAAGCGGATGGAATTCGTTACTTAATGGATAGACTCTGGGTGCCTTTGTATGGAAATCTAAGGGACTTGGTTATGACTGAGGCTCACAAGTCTAAGTACTCTATACATCCTGGTTCAGACAAGATGTATCATGACTTGAAGGTGCACTATTGGTGGCCTAATATAAAGGTGGATGTAGCTACATATGTGAGCAAGTGCTTAACCTGTTCGAAGGTTAAAGTTGAATACCAAAAGCCATCTGGATTACTATAACAACCTGAGATTCCTATGTGGAAGTGGGAACAGATTTCTATGGACTTCATTACTAAATTACCTCGGACTCCAACTGGTTGTGACACGATATGGGTGATCATGGATCGATTAACTAAATCCGCTCATTTCATGGCAATCAAGGAAATGGATAAAATGGATAAATTAACTTGAATTTATCTGAAGGAGATTCTCTCGAGACATGGTGTACCGGTCTCCATTATTTTTGACCGCGATGCTCGTTTCACATCACAAGTTTGGCAGTCATTATAGAAATCTCTGGGTACACGTCTAGATATGAGTATCGCTTATCATCCGCAAACAGATGGGCAAAGCGAACGTTCTATTCAGACATTAGAGGACATGCTACGTGCTTGTGTGATTGATTTCAGGAATAACTATGAAGTTCACCTACCGTTGGTGGAATTTTCTTACAACAATAGTTATCACACCAGCATTAAGGCAGCACTATTTGAGGCATTGTATGTGCGAAAGTGTTGATCACCAGTTTGCTGGGCAGAAATTGGTGATAGCCAATTAACAGGTCCCGAGTTGTGCACGAGACTACTGAGAAGATCGTACAAATAAGGAACCGTATGGCTGCAGCTCGTGACTGACAAAAAAGTTATGCAGACAAGCGACGAAAACCTTTGGAGTTTCAGGTCGACGAAAAAGTTTTACTGAAAGTCTCATCGTGGAAAGGTGTGATTCAATTCGGTAAAAGAGGCAAGCTTAACCCGAGATACGTTGGACCATTTGAGATTCTGGAAAGAATAGGTCGAGTGGCGTATCGATTAGACCTACCTGATTCGTTGAGTGGAATTCACAATGTATTTCATGTCTCAAATTTGAAAAAGT
The DNA here is from genome assembly GCA_025506505.1 of Flaveria sonorensis. Lineage (NCBI taxonomy): Eukaryota > Viridiplantae > Streptophyta > Magnoliopsida > Asterales > Asteraceae > Flaveria > Flaveria sonorensis. The sequence goes on along the minus strand of CM046439.1, from coordinate 27,875,737 downwards.
GTTTATCGGACGAGACAATGGTTGTACCACTGGAGGAAGTGCAAGTAGATGAACAACTAAGGTTCATTGAGGAACCAGTTGAGGTGATGGACCGTGAGGTCAAAACTTATAAGCAAAGCAAGATACCCATAGTCAAAGTTTATTGGAACTTGAAATGTGGATCGGAATTCATGTGGAAACGTGAGGGTCAGATGAAGCTTAAGTATCCTCATCTGTTTGAAATGACGATGTCAACCGGCGGAGGTAATGGTTAAATTAGGGACGAAATTTCTTTCAACATGGGTAGAATGTGACAACCCACCGAAATCACCCGATTTCTTTGTGCCAATGCAGTAGACCAGTGATGTTAACACAACCATGTAACGCAATTTTGGGATGAAAATTCTTTCAACATGGGGATAATGTGACATCCGGTAATTTTCCATTACCAAACTCCGTTAGCTTCGTTAGGTTTTGCATACACGTGTCGTGAGCACACACTAGTTGTCGTTGAACGTTGGTGACTTGATAATAATTACAATGATATCTGATAATAATTTAATTAATAATATGATTATTAATTCATGGTATGTGCTTCATGGACTTTAAATTTATGTGTAGATTTACCTTGTAACGTGACGACGTGTAACATTAAATTCATGCGTTTTGTGTTAGTTGAAAAAATATAATATTATTTCTATTAATAATGTTTGTGTTTTGCAGTTAAATACTTATTAAAAAGTGTTGAAATATTAGTTTTATAAAAATTTAAACAAGGAGGGTTAAGTTTATAATTACACAAAACTTAATATTGCCAAATTAATCAAAAATCAAAAACCCTAATCCCCCTCCCCTCACGTTCGGCCGCGACACCCACACACCACACTTCGATTTCGAGCAAGAACAACAATCAATCATCAATTTTGCTAGTTCCAGTGTTTCTAACGTGTAGCAAGCATCAATTATTGATCATTACATGATTAAAGGTTAGATTTTGATTAGTTTTTCATGGTTGTTTGATTACGGCCGAACCCTAGTTTGCAAATCATGATGAATGTCAAAATCTATGTTATTTGATGATGTTTTGATGTTAGTTGTATTGTATTGTATTGATGTTAGTTGCAAGAAATTCATGAAATTGAGTGGTTGTTCATATCTTACTACTAATAGTAACTTTTATGTATGGATTAATGAATTATGATGTATTGATGATGTTTATCAGGTTAGATGATTGTTTGAACTTGAGTAGGTATAAAGTGATGAATTTTTGAATGAATTGGATGGTAGATTAGTTTTGGGTGTTACTTTCCGAAAGGGAAACTTTGTTTAGGAGATCATTGGATATTGTTAATTGAGCATGTTTATGATGTTAGGATCATGTTAGAAGTTTGTGATGATGTCTAAGGTGGTAGATTGTGTTGTTTGGGTTGTATGAATACTTGATGCATAATTGGGGGAAATTTAGGCCTTTATGGAATATACATGATAATGGATAGTATTAGGTGATTATGGAACTATGTTGGAATTATGATAGAATCATGATGATGCATGATGTGTTAGTTTAAATTGTAATTGTGGACTTCTTGGGATTTGTATGTGTTGCTTGATAAACCATGGGTATGATGAGCTTTATAGCATTAAGGGTTTGTAATGTGGCATATGTGAATATAACTTCCGTGATAATCCTGTATGATGAATTGTTGTACTTGATCGAACAAGAATTTAACTTGACATGTAACCAAAGGGTCAAACGGGTCAACTTGGTAAAATGAGTCTTGTTTTCCAAAACCGTGGGTCAATGGGGTTATGAGCACTTAGGGTGTTAAGCTTCTATGTATACGTACTTATGTACTTGTGTGTTCTAGGTAACCTTTGAAGGGTTGTCTTTCCACTCATAATTAGCTTTTACAATAATTCATTTGCGCATCAGGTGAGTTCATGCCCCAGTTTTACGTACTTCTCTTTTTGGGGGAGAAAGCATACTTGGTTTTAAAACGCTTTACTGATATAACATGTGTTTGGTAAGACATAGTGGGTTATACCATAGAAAGCCCTCACACTCTCGGATCATTAATTAAGGAATCTAGTTGGAAATCTTGGGTAGTACTACTTGGTCTGACAAGCCCCACCCGGGTGACTGGAAGTCAACGGGTGCAATATTGTCCTAAACTACTAATAGCGTCACGACTTGGTATGTCGTGGCGGGAGGCAATCAGACAAACATAGTCAGCTTTGATTGCGAAATCACTATTGTTCTTTACTAATGAAATTAGACTAGCTATCAATTTTAATGCACTTGTTTATATTTTTACTACGCTACTGCTTATGGTTGATTACAAACTATTGAACTCACCAACCATTGTGTTGACACTTTTAGTATGCTTTTCTCAGATCGTTTCTAGCAGCTGTCCATAGGAGCATGCACGTTTCAAGCATGCTTTGTTCGAACATTGTTTACTTTTAATCTAGCATTTACTTACGTATTTTGGTTTGTGCGCTTGTTTTGCACAGTTTACATTTAGTACCTTGTGTTTGGGTTATGTACAAAATGCTTCCGCAAATATTTCAAAGATTTAAACTCTGATTTTGTTGAATGTTGCATATAGAGTCATTCTGAGTAAGTAATGACTGAGATCCTGGTTTGTTCACCCGCCTCGCGGTAAAACCCCGCACGTGGAAGTAGAGGGTGTGACACAAGGGCCATCATCCACAAAAGCCAAAAGAAGTCTGAACACAGACAAAGGATGATGAGCTTCTTGAAGCTATATGGATTCTCCCGAAGGAGGTTTGGTCCTATGTCTCTATCCACTATGGATGAGCATATAAGAGTGATCAAGCAGAAGATCAAAGAGGGAGAGCTTATAGACTTGCATTCTCCACCAAGTCCAGCTCAACCTGAAATTGAGGTTAAGGTTGAACCCCCTGAGAACACACAACCTGAACCCTGAGCTGCATCTCAGCTAACTTCATCTTCTAATCCACAGCAGGGTTCTCTTCTATCTCCTTATGAACCTATGAGAGAAGAGATCCCAACTGAGATAGACACAACAGAATAATCTGGTGCTGAAGACCAGTCCTCTCAATTAAAAACTCAATGAGGAAAAAAAGCATGGCCAGGAAAAAGGTTTCAAAGAAGAAGAATACCAAGGCATCCAGCTCCACACCTCAGGATGAGTCAGAGCATCCTGCGATAGTGCATGAAGAGGCTGCTCAACGAACTCCTATTCAAGTAGAGCCTCTTACCATTGAAAGACCCATCTTGTCCTAGAGTTTTCCTGCTAATCTGGACAGATGGTATGTCATCAGAGATTTAGGAGGTCAAGATGTCTACTTCTGGAAAGACATGATTGATCTTCCTCTACATGATCTCTATGACATGAGAAGATACTATGAAGTCTGAGGGATCCTGACACCAGATGATGAAGAGAGGCTTGGTCTAGATCCTAATTAAGACTCTCAATATCTGAAGAACTTCTCTGTTTTGGTAGCATCAGCCTAGGGGGAGTTTGTAAGGTAATATCCATAGAATATAAGGCTGATGCAACCAAAGAAGCCAAAACAACCAAGGGTCTTCCTGTATGCATGCACTGTACGTACAAGGTAGAAGTTGCTTCGGAAGTTTTACACTCTCCATCAAAAAATACTCTAAGTGTAAAATCTTCCGAAGCCAAAGTCCAAATCTTCTGAAGCCGAAGATGAAGTCTTTTAAAGCTTTAGTGACAAAGTCTTTTGAAGCCATTTTGCTGTGAAGACTGATTTTTTCTAAAGATAGAGAAGACATGCTTTCACTATTCTACTTTATATAAAGCCAACACACTTTCTGCTGCAACTCTGAAGACTCACCTCTTGTATGAGTTTGTGAAAAAGTCCATGCTTTTGTAAACAGTAGAATAAGGTGTTGTCTATAACTTCTACTTTGTACCTGTAAACCTTTTTATATTAGAAAGGATGTGAGCTATGGCATGTCATAGTCACTAGTCAAAAGGTAATCTGTCTTTTGACTCTACATTGATCTTGTTGTCTAGATTAGTGTTTCCAATGTCTTTCTAAGTATTGACGGTTGTAGGATGTAGTATAAAGTGTCTCAGGTCTTGTATTCGAATATGCTTTGTAACACTTGTAATAGAACTTGAGAGCAGCAATAACAGCATACTGAAAAACGTACTGTTTGTTCTTGTTCTTAGTTCTATCTCACTACTTACTTGTGCTCTTAGTATCATCATACTCAAACCGGTTCCCTATTTGAACTATTAAGTGTTCTAAATCTCTCATCATTATGAGACTGATTATATTGACCACCCTTCACACGGTCCTGCACATTGGTTTGAATACACCAAACTAGTGTAGGCTAGATCTAGAGATTAAGCCCGCAAGATTTCTATCTTCTTCGGTCTCAAAAGCTATATCTACTAAACACTTCCATACCAGCATCACTTGGCACCTTAGATGTGTGACCAAAACATTTAGGGTTAGTGTAAGCTGGTGAATTCATAACAAACACAAATTTATTATAATCACAGGGCACTCTTCGAGATGATTAAAACATCTTTAAACAGGCTTTTATAAGATCACTTGGACTATCTCCTCAAGATGGCCAAACAAGTCTGGTGTCTCATAGCAGAAATACTAGTAACATAAATTTTGTTTTAGGAAATAGACAAGAAGTTAGTAACCATGAAAGCTTATTTTGGATAATCAGTTATTGAAAAAAAAATAGACTAATCCTCATGATAGTCTCAAATATACCAACCCAACAGTAGGTTCTTCAAAATAATTCTATCATCCTTTTGAGACTCACCTTGCTACGAGACAGCCAATAGCTTAGCATAGAGATTATGAGATCAACCATATAACCAAGACCTCAGATACTGATGTGTGCCTTATTAGTAATAGCTTAGTGCCACCCTATAGGTCCTTACCCACATAGCGCTAGTTACATAGATATAGCCCGATATCACGACAATCTATTGGAACACTGTCATCGGTCACATCACCTAAGATGTCAATCAGAAACCCTTAGGTGTATCTCAAAACCTAATATATTCAATCTCAAAGTTATTTTCTCATGCAATGGTGGTATTTAAACATATATTTAATCACTAATAATGTATAAAAACGGTAACCTCTTTGCATAGCAAAAATAGTATGTAACACTTTATCAAAGCTGTCGTAAAAATGTTTAACATCATACTATTTAGAAAACGTTTAGAAGAACTTATCTTAACCAAGTGTTAGCTATCACACAATCCTACTCAAATTAGTTTTATCCTCTAGTAACATATGTACCTAACCGTAGGTATCATAGTGTCATCACTAATCAGTATATGCTACATAACTCTTATCATGTCACCACATTGGACCAAAGGTTAAACATAATGGCTGAGGGCGTATACTCTTTCTTATAAGGGAAATCATTCTATCCTCTAGCAGGTAAGTTGCAAGGACCCAACGGGTATCTTTCCCACCCTATATGGGTGTCACAACCTGATATCTTATCTTGGGTGTCTAACCCAGCTACTATGGTTATTTAAGCCATAATTCCCCTCTTGGCACGTACCTCGTGCCCTATGGTGTCTTACCCGTTGTCTATGGGTGACTAACCTGCATTTACAGGGTATTTACCCTTAGACCAACCCATACTCTAAGCTAAGGAGTGGGACGAGAATTACCTCACTTTCCAGTGATATTCTGCTAGGCACTGCTCTCCAACTTAACTAAACTAACTCAGATTGGTTCCAACACTTAACGGAGCTTTAAAAGACACTATGAATTTATTTTTTCAAATAAGAAATTAAAGACTTCTAATAATGGCCATGGACTGCATTAGAAATGAGATGTGGTTTGCATCGTCTTGAGGTGACGATCAGGGACACGTGTCAGCTCCTAGCCATTTGTGAATCACTCTTCTGATGCAGACTGTAATAAAAATGTGATGCAGTCTGCATCATGGTCCATGTCATTCTCTTCTTAGTTAGTTCGTCAAGAGCTTTCCGTTGACTAGCAATGTAACCACTAACTCTATTCCTAGCACAAGGTATGCTTGTTGGAAGCTTGGGTAGTCTATCGTGTTAGATATTTTAGCGTGTTACATTTCTCCATTCCTTAGAAGAATATCATCCTTGAATTCTGAGATTTATCTAAACAATTAAGAGAACTGGTTCTTAGTTCTTTAGCCAATTGCTAAGTCTTTTCAGCTTATTTCTAACCTTGCCATTAGACCAATAACAATGGAATTACTATCTTTCTTAATTTTTGATTGGTAGTCACTAATCTTTATCGGCTTTTTAGTGAAACATAACTTTTGACTCACTTGAACGTTTTTAAGAGTTACAACTTGAGTTGAATCTACCAAACACTTTTTTAAGATTGATACCTGGAAGGTATCATGGACCCCTTTTAATGTTTCTTGAAATTCCAATCTATATGTAACTGATTTAACTCTCTCAATAATCTTAAGTGGACTAATGTACCTTGGACTAATTTTTCTCATTCCACAAATCTTATGATACTCTTCTATGGAGAGACCTTGTGCATAAAATATCTCCAACTTGGAATTTATTAAGTGGACATAATCCAATAATGAATTAATATATTTGGAAAATATGATCATTAAATAATTGAGACCAATGAGTAACACGTCAAACAAATTTAAATATATTTGTATCATAACTTTTTTAAAGGTAGTGTTATGAAAAAGAATTGTATGGTATGGTTTATATACAATAATAAACTTAATACATAAAAATTAAAACCTAGGCCACATGAAGTGATTTAGATGTTTTCACAGTCATTGGACTATGAAAATCATATAATATAATAACTTTTTCTATATAACTAGCATTTTAATTTGAACAAAAGTATCTAAACAGTTTCACGTGACTTGCATTTTAAATCCTATGTTTTGAGTTTATTGTTGATACTTAAACAATATAAACAATATATTTTTTTTATAGAAATATATTTTAAAAATGAGGAGAAAAATATATAAATATTGTTTGTGGTTTTATTCTTCGTTCTCAATGTTCTACCCTATAAAATTTTCCCTAATACGTTGATTTGTTTTTGGATCAGCTTAGATTTTTTTTTATTATAAATCTATCGTCATGTGATAAGTGATATCCATATGACCTAACTTAATAATGTAAACTAACTAACTAACAAGACTAAATTAGCTAGTGTCATCCTAACTAATTGTATTTGTGTTTGTATAATTTAGTTGTATATCTTTTGTATCTCTAACGTTTGTTTAACAGTTTTAAAATTATATCTCTCAAAGCTTAAAAAGATGGTATATAATTAGGAGATAAAAATACCAAGACATATATAATAGTATGCTTGAATATTTGTGGATAAAATATGATCTACCTAAGCTTTAATATTGTTACTAAGGGGATAGCTTGATGATATGATGACTCGCCAATCAAAAATTTGTGGGTTCAAATCTTACGGTGTGTAGGTTTGATGGGCATATTCGTAATAATAGGAATTGCTGTTAGAAAAAGTAAGATGACATACTATACAGGTTGTCACTAAATGGATCGATTTACGCATGTTAACCACAAACACGATGACAATGTAAATTTCCCCAACTATAATTTTGCTTTAAGTTCCTAATAATTTGATGTTTAGTTGCTAGACAATTCATTTTCTTTGAAAATCTACTAGAAAGAACAAAGAAACCATCGAACATTTATGGAAAGGTACAGTTTCAAATCTCTGGTCGTTTAGTTCAAGAGAATAAAGAGAATTTAATGAAGACAGATGCCAAGAATTGATGAAAGGTTCATTCTATTTGCACATGGGTGACCTATGAATGTTGACTACAACCACATTTTAATTACTATGAAGTGCATTATTATTATTCACTCCGCGTACTAAATGGCCATTTGTTTTTGGTTTGTTTTGTTTTTTTTTTGTGTTATATTTTTTATAATCACAAAATTTAATAACATCTAGTTATCAATAACATGATTAAAGTTCTGACAATGGTATTATATAACTTCAATTATTGTTATTGTTCTAATAATGGCAGACGATGCCCGCAGATGATGATACAAAGAAAATGGTGATTGTGATATTTGTGTTGTCCTGTTGGTGTATTTAAAAAGCTAGAAACGAGGCTATCTTCAACCAAAAGGAGGCCAGACCTTCTAAAATCGTTGAAGACATTAAAGTACTTAGCGCTCTTTGGATGAAATCAAGAATGAAGAAACAAATGTCAAGTCCCACAATTAGGATAGTCCTTGATGCTTTTTGTATTTTGATATCTGGAACTTGTTTTTTTTTTTTGCTTCACTGCTTTTGTATCTCTGGTCTTTAGCTTCTCGCTAGCTCTTTCTTTTTAACTATATTTGTCGTTCAAGAAAAAATATTTTATTGTTTATTTTATATGACATATAAAGTTCTAGATGGTTCATCGTTTATTGTTAGTTCACTTGTCATGAACTAGAGAATTGGAGCGTTCAAGTAAGGTAGATTTGAGCCCGTTGCTTTCTCACGTAGCCCGAAAATAACATAGTGAACAGGATTTTATCTTTCACTAGTTCTTTCATGTTTGCCATGACAATAGGCGTACTCTTGCGCACGACTAAGGTAGGGTCTAGGGTTTAGGCAGCAATCAATTTGAAAATGACTTTTGTTTAATAATAAGTGAGGAAAACAAAAATATCTTTACTTGGAGTAAAGTGAAAAACTAATTAAGCAAATATTCAAGAGATAACCATAGTTAACGAGTAGTTATGCATTGAACATGTGAAAAAAAAGCTTAAAAATAGTAGAGAGGACAGTCATACACTAGTGCCTACGGCTATTCAAATTGCTCGCCGCTCGTCGTCCCTCACCACTCTATTAGAAAATTCCTAAAAAGTGCTCGTTTGATTTTCAACTCGATTGTCAACAAGTCTCTCGACTCGATTGGGTTTGTAAAAGAGCCAAGCACGAGTAAATGTTGAGTTATTTTTTAATTAATTTTATTATATTATAACTCCATATAAATACTTACATAAATATACAATTATATTTATAATTTTATGTAAACCACTTTCCTGGATTTGGCCAAATGGATATAAGTATGAAACTATATTTTCACACACTAGAACAATCAACCCAACAAAAAGTTTAATACCATATTTAAACGTAAAACCTTAAGCCAATAAATGACAGTTTTGATACGAGCATGCTCATCGCCTCACCATCTCCTTCTCTCACCCTAAGTCGATCATCTTCTGCTCTCCCTGTCATCATCTTTTGTAGTCTGCTCTTCGCCTCACTAGTCACATCCCTAGCCTTATAATTAACCATATAATGGTTAATGCTATGATTTATGGATGCTATTTTTTGCATAAAAACTTGTGACCTAACATTGTACTCTCATTTTCTCTCCCCCCCAAATTTATAAGGGATGACACACTAGACAGTAGTGTTATCAATACCAATCGCTCCAAATATTAATGCTCAAAAAATGGTCATTTGATTTTGGGTCTGTTGTAAATGATTTGAATGACTTGGTTTGTTTTATATATGATCCAAGCACAAGCAAAGGTTTGTTACGTTAGGTTTGGATCGGGTCATGAACAAACAAGTATGTGCATCATCAGATATCTATACATAGAAGTCTGGATTGTTTTTTGTAGTAGACTATGTCAGATCTAGTGGCTAAATGTTATCTGGACTTTTAATTGAGACATCAATATAACCAAAGTGGTTGCTTATGACTAAGAATCACTTAATCACTATTATCATGTAGCCATAGTTTGTTGGTTGTAGGGTAAACTCATACATGTGAGTTGTATGTTGCCTTCTCTGTAAGGTCCAATACCTATCGAATCTATATAATATTACGTTTGATAAACAAATTAAGGTGGATGTGTGATATAAAGAACTATAAACAAACGCAATTGGATGTTTAGTATAATCAAACGATTACAATACCAAAGGAGTTTAAATTGTTTAAGCTCGCCATTTAAGTGCAGAACAAGACGTGAATCAATCCCCTCGGGCAGCCTATCACACAACTTTCTGCTCTCACCTATTAAGTATTTATACAAATGACACAAATATACTAAATTACAAAGAAAAAACAACAATTTATACAAAATGGACTATGTGCGAAAACTTCCTCGAGTTATCGCACCCTACTAGTTTTCACATGGTCTTCATTCTCTTTAATGTTTTCGCATGCTTTTGAGTTCTTACATCATTGTAGATCTTTTTGCTTTCTTGGATTTTTACTTTTCACTTGACATCATAATCCATACAATTCAGGGTCTTATAATTTCCACCATGCATTATCAAGCTGAGTTTGAGTACTGCCAAATTCCTGGGTACCTTTCACTTTAGTCTTCCTTCTCAAATTTAACCTCCTAATATATAATTTCATAGGATATTTCTTCTTATTCAAGATTTAATAAGTTCTATCTTGATCACCAAGATTTAAGTGGTATTAGGCATATGAAAGAGAGATCCAACTTCCACTTCCCATTCCCGAACCTTCAATCTGATGACAAATTCCGTGAAATTAAATCACACTATTTCAAAATTTTGTCCATTATTAAAGATACGATAAGCCCACATTTTCAGAGTCCATATACCAGATAACCTTGATTCGTCAATGAATCCATCCGCTTATTGTCCACATATTAAGATAAGATAATCCATATTGTTTGGTTTTAGTTTACAAACATCTCCAATCAAATGTTGTGAATTTAGAATTTAAACTTGTTCAAACATGGTAAAAACCTCAAATAAGCTCAAAATTATTTTTTCATAGAAGCAAAAAAATTATATTTTTTTACCTTCTAAAGGTTTTTACTTCTATGAGAATTTTTTGCTGGAATGAACAAGTATTCACCTGATATGTAGTTTTTGCATGGTCATCAAGCAGAAAGTTCTTTCCTTCCGGTGTATATTAAATTTACTAAAACATATCACTGTTCTCACTTACCCACGCGAAGGCTCAATGTTATCACAAATTTTTATGTTTTCGCAATGTTACTTTCTGTGAAAACTTTCAGCTTTCGCGAAAGATGGTTACACAAGCAAAAAATTCATTAACTTTTGAATTTTTTGAGTTTGATTCACTGCTGTGATTTCAATTCTTCATTTTCTGCCATCCATTCATGAAGAAATTAAGCTTGAAGATGAAAATGTGGATCACACCGGTTTTGCCCCCAGTTTCACCATTTATTCCGTCAAACCAAGGCAATTTCGATCCATCCTCTTCTCTTCAATCCTCTTTCTTTAACGTCTTATTATGGATGATAGTGGAATGAATATTCATGTAGCAAGTGAGCTCCTCACGGTCTGCCTATCACACATCCCTCTATTCTCACCTACTTATCATCTATACAAATGACACACTTGTATTGAATTGAAAAGTAAAAAACAATTTTTATACAAAATGAACAACGTATAAAAACTTCCTCAAGTTTTCGCACCCTACAAGTTCTTGCATGGTCTTCATCATCCTTGATGTTTTTGAATGCTTTTGAGTTCTTGTGTCCTTGTAGATTTTTTCACTTACTTAGATGTTTGCTTTTCACTTGATATCGTAATCCGTACAATCCAGATCCTTACATTCTTAGTTGAAGTAAAATAAGTGAATTGAGCCATCAAGAAATATTTGAATGGATTAAACTGTCATATCAAAGTAGAAGGGGTCAATCCTGGATTGTAAATAAAATAACAAAGTGTATCTTACACCTCGATGTGGTTAAACTCTTTCACGAATCACCGAACCCATGTTAATATCCATTTTCAAACCCCAATACCCCCACCCAAACCCCACTTGACCAAAAGCAAAAGCCCAACCTCACCTATGTGATGTTTAAACACCACACCCCACCATATCAATCTCGTTTGATCCTTCCTCTTGTAATTAAGTGTGATTTCCAATGTTTCTTACATCAAGACATCAATAGTACTTGAGTATTTGAGATTTCAAGTAAGTTTTAATGATTTTCATATACTTATATTTAGGTGTTCATACGAAAAGGCAGTTCATCCAAACACACGTCTAATCAAGCAAATTGAACGTTAATTATGTGTTGTTATTGGATTATTAGATGATTGTATGGATTATTGTTGTTGAAACCCTAGCTTTGCATGAAAACAAAGGGTTACAAATAATAGTAACTTTAATTTGGTGCATTGCTATAAAAAGTGGATTCTTGACATGATTATGGTGTTATGTTGATGCTAGAATGTTTATTGAATCATGTTGATGCGTTTTGATGATTTAGATTTGTGGAATTTAACCCGGTTTTCATAAATTGCCAAATTAAGTAATTTTATTGTCAATGATGTTATGTACATTTAGTTTTGGACGTACATGATGGATTAGGATGATGATTATGTGTTGTTTAGAATGTAGGGATGTGTAATGAATGATTAAATTGTAGGAATAAATATGTATGTTCATAGCTTACTATTAGTAAACTTATCAAGTTAGTATCTTATATGATGACTTCTAGATGTGTAGGATATGTTATGATGATTGATTGTGCTGTAGATTGATCATGAAAGCATGTTAGGAAATTTAGTTTGTGGAAAGAATGATTCATGATCATACATTACTATTAATGGAAATCTTATGTATGATGAGGTACTAGGTGTTATTAGCTTGCCATGTTAGGGGACTTCATGTATTACATGTAAATTATGATGCATTTGTTACTACACTAGATAGTTTAATGTGATTGATTACACATAAGTAATGAAAACCCTACTCTCATAAAAAGGAAACTTTTTTAAAATATAAACCTAACTTGGAACTTTACATGTAGGGTGATGAACTTTATGAACATGATTAAACTTGAATTCACTAAACATGAGTGACTAACAGGTTGTCGATATCACTAGTCAACAAAAGTCAACTTTGGTTAAACTATTCAAACATGTTAATTTTTCTTAAACGTACTAACAATTGGATTTGTTTGGATACAATGAGTTATATGGACCAATATGAACACACACTCATAGACCTATATGATAGGCAACACTTAGTGATTCTAGTTTTGCACTTTTGGTGCTTTACACAATCTGAAGTGAGTTTTCACGCCCCCTTGTTTACATACTTCCTTTTTGGGGGACATATAAACAAATGTTTTTTGATATTATATTATTGTTACATCGCTTGTTCACTTTAGCTGAAGCATATCATGAAAAGTTCTTACATATCGAACCATTCGTAACGATATAGCAAGGTAATCTTGAGTAGTACTATTAAGTTTGACAAACACCACCCATGTTAGCTGGGATAACTCGACTGGAGGTCGAATACATATTGACCAAAAAATTAAACATTTTTAATGTAGATATAGATGATCGAAGTCGTGTGCTCAGTCAAAAATATTAATTAAAGAGTGCCTAATCAGCCTTAATAGTAAAGGATAAAAAGGATGTCAAATCCATATGAAATTAGAGAAAAGTGCTAGTAACGATTAACCTAAGAACATTAAAAATTAAAAAGTAAATTGCTTGATTAATTGAATTGAGAAATAATCAACTTAATGAAATAAAAGTTTAGGTTTTTAACAATCTTGGGGAAAAAGAAATCCACTTCAGGATTCAGGTTTTGGCAAAGTTAAGTTCTTTACTAAAACCTATTGAGAAGTCATTAATGGTGACCTACACATGATAAGATCTAAGTGACAATTATAGATTAAAGCTTAAAGTACTTCATTCACCCAATCACTAATTTGAATAATGTAACCCTAATTCTAATAATCACTCACATAATGATTAAAGGAAACCAAAGTTATATAAAACTAAAATGTGTTTTAAACATAATCAAATCATATAAATAATCAAATCATGAATTAAACCCAATAAGCTTAAAAGGTTCAAGATCCAATCTCAAATCTAGGTTACAAACTAAGAAAAATAAAAACTTGCACAAACCCGTCCCTCGAAGTAAATCACAATTGATTTAGCATTGCATCATCATTGATTCTTTAATATAATTATAATTGATCGTGTGAATTTGGATGAATTTGATGTTGGAAGGCTTTGCAATGGTGAAAGATGCTTGCTTTTTCGTCCTTGATTGCAGTCTAAAGAGGTAATTTCTGTACTAGGGTTAATCCCTATTTACAACCTCTCAAATTAGGTCAAAACCCACCATAACACGGCACTTGGCATCGGTGGCGCCAACAGTGGCGTTAGTGGCTCCAGCATGGCATCAAGCCAGGCGTTAGAGGTGGTGTCGGTCAGCAGATTTCGGGTTTACTGACACCGGTGGTGGCGCCACCCCGTGCACAAACTTTATTTTCTCTTGTAACTTTTTGAGATGTTTCCGTTGATGGGTTGTGGGTCCCGTAACTCTTAAGTTACCGTTGTCTTGCAACTTTGCTTTAACATTTCTTCATCTCCCAAGCTCCCATTTTCATCATGTTTCTTCCAACTTCTTCGTATACTTCATGTTTAACCTACAAACAGAAGAATATCCAAAAGTAACTATGTTTCTCATAAATTGGTACATAAAACACGTAAATAAAGCCTTTAAACATTGAACTTTCACCACTCGATCAAAATCCTCACACTTACTTTTTGCTTGTCCTCAAACAAAGCTTAATTGTAATTTATAAAACTATCATTAAAACTACACATCACTAATCACTTATTAAAAATTAATTAAGGTCCAAAGTCATGCCTTTATTCATAAGACTTACATTGTTTAATAGATTTACATTCTAGCCGGTTAATTATAGTTAAGTAAAATAGGAAATCACCCAACTAGGCTCAACGTGCTTTTGATTTTTAGTCTCATGCACACATCCCTTATAATAATTTAATCCTCTCGGTTTATATTTGGACTAGTAACATATGTACTAGTGTAATCACTCAAGAACCCAATATACCATCTAGTCCATATAAACTTGTATAGCAATCACACCTCCATAACTTGCATAAACCTTGCACATATCTAAAGGACTTACGAGTTTTTGGTCTTAGATAAAGGTAGGAAATTTTGGCTTTTAAAAGTGGCTACACAAATAGAAAGATGAACTAGACCATTAAACAATCCCTATTAACATAACTAATAGAGCTAGATCAGTTTGATCCCTTTTAAACCACTACTCTTTCTCCTCTTTTCTTTCTTTTCTTTGTCATATTTTTTTCAAAATTTGAACTTGAATTAGGATGCTCCTTCACACGCCTAGTGACTATGATAATTGTTTGACACACGCCTCGCGATAGAACCCTACAGGTGGAATTTGAGAGTGCGACACTATGGGAATCTTAGAGGGAAAATTTTGGAAGAAGCTCACAACACATGATATTCTATTCATCTAGGTGCCACAAAATATTTATCATGATTGAAAGAAGGTTTACCGGTGGCCAGGGTTGAAGCATGATGTAGCGGATTATGAAAGTAAGTGTCTAACTTGCCTACAAGTGAAAGCCGAACATCAGGGAACGTATACGAAGAGACGTCCATTAGACGTTCATAAATGGAAATAGGATCATATAATGATGGATTTTATTACATAGATACCACTTACATCTAGAATATTTGATGTATTATGGGTCGTAGTGGACGGATTGACGAAGAGTGCTTAGTTTCTACCAATCGATGAGACATTACCATTTGACAGATCAGTAGAATTGTTCACTAAAGAAATCGTGGCACAACATGGTCTACCTGTATCTATTGCTTTTGATAAAGATACCTAGTTTATATCTAATTTCCAGCAAAGATTTCATGAAGCAAAGGGAACTAGATTGCATATTAATACAACCTATCATACTTATATATATGGGAAATCCTAAAGAACCTTTCAAAGGTTAGGGACATGATTCTGGGGTGTATTATTGATATAAGTGGAAACTGGGATGAGCATCTGCAATTAATAGAATTCTTTATAATTATAGCTACCATGCAAGCATTGGTATGCCACCATTTGAGATGCTATATGATAGTAGGTGTAGGACCCTCGTGTGTTGGGGTATTAGGCAGAAATAATTGGAGAAGTATCGAATCATTGAGGCCATAACCTAGAAACCGGGTAATATCATGGCTTATATGAAAACAACTATAGACAGACAAGTATTATATTGATAAACGATAGAGACCAATTGAGTTGCAAGTTGGTGATAAGATGATGTGGAAAGTCTCTCCATAGAAGGGAATTTTTCATTTTTGTAGAAGTAGGAAAGTTAAGTCTGAGGTATATCAGACCATTCAAAATCACTACTATGGTTGGAGAAGTGGCCTGCAGATTAGAACTCCCTGATGAGTTGAGTAAGATTCATCCAACATTCCATGTATATCATTTATGCAAATGTTTGGCAGGAGATGATGTTGTTATTCCCTCAAAGATATTAAAGTGGATGAAACACCAAATTATGTAAAACAACTTGTGTCTATCCTAAATTAGAAAGAAAAAAAATATAATAAAGTAATTAGTTAAGTTAAGGTGTAGTGGAAACACCAAAAAGAATCGGAAGCAATATGGGAATCGAAAGAGGAGATGAGACAACATTATCTAGATCTTTCTAAGGATTAACAATTTTCTAGAACGAAACCTAAATAAGGGTTGGAATTTGTAACACCCGAAATTTTCATTAACTGGATAAAAAGGAAAATGCTATGGATGATGCGATTAAATGAAGTTAAGGGACTAAAGTTGGACAAATAAAAGTTCTCTAACCTAAAAAGTGGCTATAAAAGGAAAAGGAGCCATTGTTTCCCTTTTCTTGCGTTCATAGATTTTCCCCAAAGATAGAGAAAGGAAAAGTTGTTGGAGAGAGAAAGTTAAGAAGAAGTGATCAAAGGTATGAATTTTTCCATACTTTTTCATAGATCTAAGCTAGAACTCGGTTCAAATGATGTTTATGTTGCATTTAAATGAACATAGTTGGTAACTTCACCTGTGCATGTGAGTTTATTTAGAGATCAATCTTTTTGGTTGTAGGTTTTATTTGAGAGCTACAAAAGATGAGTTCTAACTCCTAATATTTATTTATTTTGGGGCTAATTGTGACATCCGGTAATTTTCAGTTACCAAAACTCAATTAGTTGAATTAAGCCTTGCATACACGTGTCGTAAGCACACACTAGTTTTCCTCGAACGTTAGTGACTCAATGAATAATTAATATTGGATTAACTAATTTTAACTCAATTTAATAATTGTGAATATTATTTTATGATTATGTGAATCAAGGTGTTATGTGTTATTTTATAAATAACGTCTTCACATGTGACTATGTGAATTGTATAATATTCATGAGTGGTGGTTATCATTTGATTTTTATGTTAGTAGTTGGTTTAATAAGTTCATGTATTATGAAATGAAAAATAATTAACATTAAAAAGTAATATTTACAAATTATTAAAGAAGAAGGGGTTATATATATATATATATATATATATATATATATATATATATATATATATATATATATATGTGTGTGTGTGTGTGTGTGTGTGTGTGTGTGTATGCGTGTGTGTGTGTGTGTGTATGCGTGTGTGTGTGTATATATAACCTTAATCCCCTCCCAAAATCCCCTTTGCGGCCGTGAACCCCCATCCCCAATCCCCTTTTGGCGATTTTAACTTCGTCACACACACACACACAATTGAATTTTTGTTCCAATTGATTAAGGTAACGTGTTAGCAAGTGTAATTGTTGATCTGTAACGCGTATAAGGTAAGAATTGTCAACTAATTGTCATTGTTTTTCATAAAAGTTAATTATGACAAAGCCCTAGTTCAATCTTGCAAAAGAACTTGAAATTTTTGATACTAGATGATGTTATTATGTTAGTGTGATATTATTGATGATTTACATGGATTATGAATAAAAAACATGATTTTAACATCTAGTTCTTAACTTACTTAAAGTAGAAACTTTAATTTCCAAGAACTTGAGATTTTGTGATTCTATGTTGTTTCTTGTGTTCTAATGATTGATATGAACTAGATTAAGCCTATAAATGGTGATTCAATTATTAGTTTTAGTGAATTTGGGTTATAGAAATGTTACTTTCCTGAAAAGGAAACTTTATGTATGTGGTTAGTGAAATTCCATGTTTTGAGCATGAATGTTGTGTTAGAAACATGCTAGATTGGTTGTTGGAATCATTAAACGGTTTAGAATGCAATAGTTAGATCATAAGGATGTTAATTGAGGAAAATTGAATGTTTAAGTGCTCGTGTAGTTAATTGTTGATGTGATTATATAACATGTTGGGTAGATGCTAGAAAATTAGGGTTTCGGGTTATAATGATGATGTTTTATTGATATGGAATGTTTTGATTGTTTTGCTAGTATAAGTTATGTTTGGAATGTGATGGTGAATATCATACACGCATGTGGATCTGAGGCTCCTACTTGGTGGGATTGGTAGGATTTTGAATGTGAAGTAGCAAGTTAATTCTCATGACACGTAGTGCATAGTTAAACCCTATGTGTGACTATGTGTATTTAGGATTAATTTATGACTATAAAGTACATGATGGCTACTTGTTGAGATTTGTATGTGTTGTATGATAAGTTATGCTAGTACAATAATCCTGTTAAAATTTAGGATTTATTATATTCTATACATTAATGATTTGAGTTAAACTTATGAATAGTTGGTTTGTTAAATATGAACAAGAACAATTTCACCTCACATGTCACCAATGGGTCAACTGGGTTAAACGGGTCAATGTTTTCAAAATCGCTTAAATTAATGAGAATGATTGAATGCTTAGGGTTTGTTAAACCATCTTTTCTTGCACGTACTTATGTACTCATGTATTCTAGGTTATTGTGATGGGTTGTCTTTCCATTCCATCATTTGATTGGATTACTTCTTTCATATACTCTAGGTAAGTTCAATGCCCCTCTTTTATATAATCCTTTTGGGGGAGAAAGCGTACTTTCAAATGCTTTAATTATTATAAGTTTTGTATAGCATAAACATAGGGTAGATTACCATTGCAAAGTCCTTACACTTTTGGATCGTTAATTAAGGAAACTAGCATGAAATATTGGATAGTACTATTGTTATTCCTATGATATAGACTAGCTATTGATCTATTTTAGTACACATTACTTATGTTTTACAAATTCAACTGTTTTTGCTTACTTAAAAACTCTTGAACTCACCAACCATTATGTTTGACACTTTAGTATGTCTTCCTCAGGTTGCTAGTTCACAGGTGCATGTAGGAGTACAACACGAGCATTTTATGAACTCCGGTTACACGTTACATCTTTAACTATGGTTTTGGGGTGTGTGTTTTGCGCAATCACATTTGAACATTTTAGTTTGAATATTTAACTTACACTTATGTAATATTTTAAAACTTATAAACTCTGAGGTTTATTTTAAAAATTCATTTCGAGGTGTTCATAGTAAGTAAGGACTTGGATACTGGTTTGCTCATACGCCTCGTGTTAAAACTTCGTACATAGATTTTGATGGTGTGGCTCTAATATGCATCCCTTTGTTCCTTCTTCGTGTCTCATCTTAACATCTAAATAATCAATACTATGATTTCATACGTTAAGGTGACATTTTTATGTTCAATTATGAGTCTTTAGCATGATTAAAGAATAAATTATATGCATTTCATGCTAAGTATTTAGGTCTAGATCTATTGCTAGGAACAAGATCGAGTCAATAATGGATAGAAGTGATTAGTCTGAAATCAATCAACAAGGATTAAACTTACCCGCACTAGATATGCGGTAGTCAGTATTTCGTCTTAAACCACCAACATTAAAATTTTTTTTCTCATTCGCATTAACCTTTTACTAATCCACATTGCATTTAAACCCATCCGCATGGAGATTGTTAGTCGAATTAATCATTAACTCATCCGCATTGAGACTATTACCCATGTTGATCATTAACTTATCCGTATATTGATCATGAAATCATCAGCATTGGGACTATGTGACACCCGACCCATTACCCGGGCGGGTGTCCACAATTGATAAAACTTACAGTGGAAGCTAACTTAGGTTTTATTACAAACTATAATTTCATAAACTTATTACACTACTATTTTACAACAGTATTTAGAAACAAACTAAAATAAAAACTTGTTGGTCTTCTAGATTCTTTATCTTGAACATCTTTTAAGCATTTCCTTATAAGTTACCCGTGATACATATACTCAAAAGACGTCAGCTAATGCTGGTTAGCTCATGCTATATAGTTTATAAGATTAACTTTGACATGCATACAATATGGGTTGTGATATTTGGGTCCATAGGCACAGTGCCTTCCCTGGTTTTACCACAACTACCAGCAGCGGGCTTGTTAGACCCTTCCGGCCGTCAAATATGTATGAGTGTGTGTCTGATGCATACGAGGAACCCTATCCTCTTTTTAGTTAGTTTGACATACTCTATTAAATATATCAGGATCTCGTATACCCCTACTGACATGTGCATATATGTAAGCATTATAATTATTACCAGTATAGACAAACGAGTATATTATCACAGTTTTGAAAACATTCATGATAACTCGCCTTAGTCTTTACGTGTTACTGAGTCAAATAAATAGTTTCAAAGTTGTGTTCCAGATTAGAATTAGAGCAAGTCTTAGCTACTGGTTAGGTAACGAGTAAAGTACTGCTTATTAACAACAATGATCGGTTTTGGTTAACACTTACCTTGTCTAAACATGGTTGATCAGTCCATGCCTAATCAAAGTTGGGTTGCCCAACACCTACTCTGGTTATGACCCTAAATCTTACTCTTAATAATATACTAAACCCTTAATAATTAAAATAATTTAAGCTTAAAACACTAGAAACTGACTACGTACCTGGAGTGAATTCATGTTGTTTGAAAGTTATGAACATAGTATATAAATGCAAAAATTTTATAATATATACACATTTATAACTGAATTGAAGAGTCAGTTCAAAAGACTATATATATATATATATATATATGTATGTATACTTTTAAGATTAGATGAAACAAACACATAACATGTATATACATAACTTACAAGTTGCAAACACACATGCATTCACGATTCTTTCTCTTTATTATTATTTATATTATGTAGGACCATGTAAAGGGTTCAATAACAGTTTCATAGTTAGAGATAACAAACTTACTAGATCAAATAGGGAACCAGGCAAGGAAACAATGAACAAACAAGTAAGAACACTCAAGAACACAAAGATTGGTTTTCAAGGATGATGTATATTGAGCTCAAGTATTTTACAAGTATTTTACAAGTTTTACAAAACTTAGTCCAAAGACTGATTACATGAGATACTTTATACTACACCCTACAGCCGGCCATACTTTGAAGGCTAGCTGGACACTAATCTAGACAACAAGATTAATGTAAAATCAAAAGACAGATTGTCTTTTGACATGTGACTATGACATGCCATACTTCACATCCTATTGTAGTATAATAAGGATAAAAGTACTAAAATACGAAGTTATAGATAAAAAATCATAATGTACAGTTGATAAAAGTTAAAAGGTAATCACCAACTTATATAAGTTGGTGAGTCTTCTGAGTTGGCAGCGGAAAGGTATTATACTTTTGTGAAAAGTGTGTCAGCAGACATATGTCTTCTTAGTCTTCGGAAGAGATTAGTCTTTAAGCATCGGAATACTTTGTCTTCAAGCTTCGGAAGATTTTGTCTTCAAGCCTTATAAGACTTTGTCTTCAAGCTTCAGAAGACTTCACTTTTGGTTTCAGAAGATTTCTGTCTTTGACTTCGAAAGATTTGACACTTAGTTATTTTTCTTAGTACATTGTCAAATCTTCTGAAGTACTTCCTTGTACTTCAGTGCATACTGAAAAATCTTTGGTTAGCATCAGCCTTTAAGATAAACTCTTGTTCTTACAATTTATTTTATCATTATAATTAATTTAGCAGCTTAATTCGTTTTTCTCTTATAACTTTTAAAATAAAACGTTCTATAAAATTTTAAATATTTTGTTGGGACGCTCTCATTTTTCTCTACGAGTCGACCTAAGTTTCGATTAAAACGGAGCACGTTTAAATATAATATATTATTATGTTTAAATATACTTAAACGGTCTCTTACGACACTAAAATTCATCTAAAAAACTTAAAATTTTAAATAGTCATATTGCTCGTTACTTATTATTCAACAATATATGAAAAAAAAACTTTATAATTCGCATATTTATAATTGTTATATTAATATTGGGGTATTATAGACTATTACCTACATTGGACTTGATTCACCCACATTTAAGTTGTTAACACACATTAGCATATACTTAGCCAATTTCAGAGACATTGTCCATAAGCATTAGGGTTTATTCATCCGCATTAGGTGTGTTTATCTGCATTAGTTGCTGTTCATCCGTATTGTCCTATACTTAGTGATATATAGAGATGTTAGCTACCGCACCTGTTAAATTCTTCTGCACCTTTTGTCCTAATGTTGATTATTTCCACCGTATGAATTCCTACATGTTTTACTTTAATGAAAGTTTTCAAATGATTTTTGCATGATAAATGGTATGAAGTACATAATGTAAAGAATTATGCATAATAAAATGAAACATAAATGTATAAATAATAGAGGAACCTAATGATGGAATGAACCCTTCAAACACGTGCGAGTTATGGGCTTTTCATTACAGGTCAATTGTCAGGGGTCTACCTAACCATGAATGTTTGTTGATAGGGGTTAGAGGTTTGTTATTGACCAAATGTTGGAGATCTTGCTTTGAGCGAACCCAGTCTATGGAAAGTGGAAACATAATGAATGAAATGAAGATAATGAACACTACATATGATTATATGAAATTCAAATGGTATGAAATGAATGTTTTGAC
The DNA here is from genome assembly GCA_025506505.1 of Flaveria sonorensis. Lineage (NCBI taxonomy): Eukaryota > Viridiplantae > Streptophyta > Magnoliopsida > Asterales > Asteraceae > Flaveria > Flaveria sonorensis. The sequence goes on along the minus strand of CM046439.1, from coordinate 27,852,966 downwards.
AAATTATCATTTGAAATGAATTTTTTAAGTTTTCCGCTACAATGTTTGAGTCTAATGATGTATTATGTAATGCTTTATGTTTTATTGACAAATTATGAAGATACCCGGCTTTGGGGTCTTACACTTAAAAATGAGCCAATAGTGGTCATAATACTGTAGCCTTTTTTGCATTTAAGGAATGTATATTGTGCGATCATTTGTAAATATTACATTGTTTAATATAGATTTAATCAAACATTATGGCAATACCCTAATTGAATAGTTGAGTTGAGTTCAATAAAATAATTAGTTAATAAATTCTTTGGGTTTACCATTTTCTCAAAATCAATCAAAACAAGAACTCCCTCCGGCAAATGTTAAAGAATAATTGTATTAAATAGGGTTCTAGAAGGTGCTTGGATATATAAACATAATAAGTGTAAATAAAGTTACATATTACAATCAAAGAAAACAAATGATTCACTAGATAACACTACAACTATGAACATGGTGATATAATTTTCTACTCAAATTTACAAAACAAAGGTCAGATTGAATGACAAAACATAGTAAATGAGCAGAGTGTGTAGTTAAATTCTTATCAAGCTTGCATTTTTATAATCCTACAAAAGTACATAATTGCCTTCTAACATTGATGCATAACCTCATATCGATAGAGCTTCTTCATCAAATAGTGTCGTTTGGCAACTCTTCTTTCTCAATGAAACTTCACATTTAATTATAACTTGTCATTATTATATATATAGGGGTTGAACCTAGATGCTCTGGAAATCAACATCAAGATGAAGATCAAGATCAAGTCCATGCGAGAACCTAGAGTTACCGCGCAAAAACTGCTTCTCGCGTGACAACTACTAGTCGCGCGAGAACTGATGTTTTCGCGCGAGAACTTCTTTTGTATATAAATAGAAGTTTAGCTTTGTAATTGGATAGAACTTTGATAGAGAGATTTTTCACTTTCCTGATTTGTACTTACTATACTTGTAATCAAATCAGAGATCAATAGATTATGAAGTTTATTTACTCGTGTGTTCTTCATTTCTATATTCAATCTTATCTTCTGTGATGATTACACTCCGCATTCTTATCACGAGATCGATCTAATTATATTGTACTGATCCTTGCAATTGGTATCAGAGCCTTGTTTCTCTAGATCGATTGATTGAAGATTGAAGAAGTGTTTTTGAAGACTTCATGAGCATCGTATTCACTGTTATTCGAAGTTTTCTGCGTAACTTCTGCTAATTTTGATCATTTTGAAAATGATGAAGCTGCTAAACTTGGTGTTCGTTGATTTGATGATCTTTTGAGCTTAAAACAAGATTAATTGAATCAATAAGAGACAATTAGGATCGTAATTAAACCTAAATCACTAATTGAACACTTAACTAATCAAAGTTTAATCAATTTGGTGAAAAATTGAGGCTGAAACATTCAAAATCGAAGAGAACTGTTCAGGCAAAAAGTTGTTTTCCGTGCGAAAAGATACATTTCACACGAGAAGTTGAAGATTTCGCAAGAATTGGTTAAAAGTTTGTTACAACAGAATCAATTCGCGCGACAACTTTTAATTTTTGCAAAATTCAGTTGCAAAAGTTTCCGCGCGAGAAGTTTGCACTGTTCGCGCGAGAACTGTGAAGATTTCGCGTGACAAGTTGATCATTCGCGCGAGAACTTAGAGTTTGAGGATTTTGTGAAGAATTTGATTTCAAGTAAGAAAAATTTCTAATCTGAATCACATCACTGCCACTTTGAATCCCAATAATGAGATTGGTACAAGCACAAAGCCACCTTGCCTACTCAGTGAAGAAGATTACCCAGATTGGGCATTTAGGTTTGAAAACCATGTTATGTATACTGAACCCCGAATGATGAGATCTATCTAGCAAGGTCCATATATTCTGGTGTACAAATGAAAAAGGTGAATTGGTTCCAAAACCTGAGCATTTATGGAATAAGGAGGACATGAAAAAGAAGGAACTTGATGATAAAGCTTATGTTGCCATCACAATGACACTCACTACTGAGATAGAACAGAAGTTCAAAGATTTTACGAAGGCTAAGGATCTATGGGATGCCATGGAAGAACAGATTATGGGAAATAAGGATATGAGGGAAAGTAGGAAAGATATGTTAAACCAAGAGTTTAATATGTTTAATCATATGTTGGGTGAAACCTTGGAGGCACAAATGTCTAGATTTGTGAAGCTTACAACTAAGATGAAGTGTGCAGGGATCATACAGGAAAACATTGCAGTGAACAAGAAGTTGTTGAATTCACTCCCATATAGCTGGAACAACAACTCCACTACAATACAAAGAACCAAGGATCTGTTCACCTTGTCCCTCAGTGATCTAATTTCTACCATCAAGTCCTATGACATGGATGGCAAACAAAGGGTTGCCATTTATCTTGATTCAGTGGGAGCTGAAGCATCTGCTTTGTATGCTAAAATGGCTAGTAATTCGAATTACTCTGTCAGCTATTCCTTGTTGTGTCAACAACAGCAACAAGCAGCACTAGGTCATCAGGTTGTTAAGGATCAATCAGTGCTTCAAATTCAACCATTTATCACACCTTATTCTCAAAGTCAATCATCTCCACCTGTACAACAAGCATTTGTTGTTAATTCCCAACCCAGCAAACAGACTATCCAGATTGCAGAAGAGCACCTCGCTCTATTTACCTCTTTCATGAACAGTTATGAAGCTTTCTCTACTGGCAGACTTAATACACCTAATTTCATGGTTGATGATCTGCAACAAGTCAACCCAAATGTTGTAGAAGAAAATGACATCAAGTATTAGATGGCAATGGTGGTGTATCATGCCAAGAATTTTGCACGAAGTACTAGCAAGAAAGTTTTTGGTCTAAACACTCTAGCAAAATAGGGTTTGATAAGTCCAATTTTAGATGCTACAACTGTGACTAACCTGGTCACTTTGCTAGAGAATGCATTGAGGGAAGGTCTGTTCAAGCCGACAACAAGAAAAAGATGGTAACAGTAGAGATTGAAACAAAGAAAGATCAAGCTAGATCATCCAATAACAAAGCATTGGTATCTCAGACAGATGGTGAGTATGACTGGTCTAATCAGTTAGAGATACTTGATATGAAGCTATCCACCGCTTTGATAGCAGAGATTCAGAGTGATGAAGATTACGTTGAAGAGAATGTTTTGGCTGAGTTTGTGTCTGAAGATGTGCTTGAAGGAGTTTTTGAGAAAGAAAAGGAAGTAGAGGTAGAGAAGGTTAAAAGTGTCAAAGAGAAAGTTGAATTGAAAGAAAGGACTGTTGAGAATACTCCAGTCCAAGTTTGTACACCCGGATATTTAAAAAAAATAGAGAAAGAAAAAAAAGAAAAAAAGAAGTATAAAGAAAGAAAGGTGAAATAACCTAAGTTGAGGGGTTAAAGTTATGTAAGAGGCAAACTTTATTATAGTTATGTTTAAAAAGTGGGTATGGCTGCCCACACCTCCGCTCACTAACTGCCTTCGGCCGCAGAAAAGAAGAAAAGCAGAGCTTCAATCGGTTTTAGAGAGAAGAAGAAGAAGAATCAGCTTGTAGGTCAGTTTTTGTGTGTTTTGTTCGGTTTCAGGTGAATTTTCAGCTTGTGGATCGAGTCTTATGTGTTCCTCTGTGTTCGGTTGGTGTTTTTGGTGTGTTTAGGTGTTTGAACTCCAAGTGCTCTCGAGTTTGGAGGAGTTTTACTCGAAGGCTGCTGTAGGTGAGTTCTAGATCCCCGGTTTTTCTATTTTAAACTTGTTTTGGGGCTGAAATGCATATAAATTATTATTTTTGCAAATTCTAGTATGTGGGAACTGTATGTGTTCCCTTGTTTTATGTTGGTATGTGTGTTTGTGAATGTTTGACTGAATATTATGGTTGTATGCTTGTTCTAAGTGCTGAATATGCTAGATTTGGGCTAAGAATACGTTTGGATGATGATTGGGAACTAAAATTAGTATAAGTTAGAACTGGCATAGTGCCCATGCGCCCAAACTGCCCATACGCCCAAATTGCCCATGCACATAAGTTTTTCCCAATGCGCCTAAGTGTTCCCATGCGCCCAACTTTCCGTGCGCCTGCATAGTGCCCAGGCGCCCACATAGTGCTCATGCGCCTAAGTTGCCTTAGAATATTTCTGAAATTTTGGGAAAAATGGAAATTTATGATTAAGCTCTAGAATATTTTGGTGGGTTATGTTATGCATGTTTGTGGCCTGTTATTGATGTTCCTTATTATGTATTATTATGTGACTTTACGTGGTGTGTTAATGCTATTATACGTAAATTATTATCATAAACGAAGCGGAAGATTAAAGATAATGAAAAGTGGAACATAACGAATGAATGAAAGTCTTGCAAGCAAATTTAAAGAGGTTCACAACTCAATGAAGAGTTGTTAGCTCAACTGTGTGCAATGTAGCATGCGATCTTGGCTAACCCATAAGGGTGTACACACAGGGGGGTTAGTCTTGCTGACTGATCCATACTTTCGAAACGGGTTCCTTTTCGCTTAACCCCAAGACTGAGGTGGCTTCGTGCCTAATGATGGGGTATAGCTTATGACAGGATCTAGATAGAAGTGAAAGATAATGAAAAAGTGCGAAATGAACGATGATAAAAGATAATAATGATATTATCAAGATGTATGTACGTTGTGTGATCACGAACAAAAGTAAAGGAAAGGTTTTTTTCTAAAGGTAAAGTATTTTATTATTTAAAACTAAAACTCACTCAACAAAGCTGACTTTTTATGCATTTTCAATTGGCAGGTAGTTTGTTGCTGAGGATGGCACAAGGGTGAAGCTACTTGGCGGGCAAGACTGGCATCCATCTCATGCAATAATAATGATGTTGTTTTGTAATACAACTAAGCGATATTTTATAATATTTTAAAAGGCGATGCATTACTTGGCAAATGTATTTATTAAAGCATGAAATGATTTTTGATGAATTATTTCGCTGCAATATTTTATTTACTTAATATGTTTTGATATAAATAAGGTTGTGATTGACCAACTGTGGGGTCCCGGGAAGGGGGCCTTACAAGTTGGTATCAGAGCCAAAGTTTAAGAGAAATGGGTAAATATTTTCAAAAACCTAAACTTAAACTGAGAATGGGACCGAATGGAGGGATGCCAGCCCAAGTAGCTACGTGCCATCAGGTAATTTATTTTCTTAACCGGTATTATGTGCGCGTGCTATCTGATTTATCTGCTCTTAGTAGATTTGGATACTGATGTAGTCAGTATAGGAAATGCTTGGGGGATGAAGAGTAAAGTAAGTGGCTAATCACAATTGGCCACTATAATTAGGGACTTACTATACTTGACATAATCCCAGTTATTACCTCGAATGACCGTGTTGGTGTTTGAATCTTGTAGTGTTTAGAGGATGGCGGGTGGTAGATCTTCGAAGGTTTCTCGAGGAGGTGTGCAGGGTGGTCGTGGTATCAGGCCACGTGTCATCGGGAATAAGGCTAAGGCTACTGAGACGGCTTCTGCAGAGCCCGAGCTTCATCACTATGAAGGCGGTGATGAGAGTGCAAATTTGAGAGCCTCTGTGAAGGAGGCAGTTGTGGAGGAAGTTCATAAGGTCATGCAGACAATCCTGCTATCTGTGGTGACCGAGGTTATTTGTGTTGTGTGGGAGGATGAAAAGAAAGAGAAGGAGGAGAGGAGGAGGACCGTTGGGAGAGGTTCGGGTGAAAGGGAGCAACCAGAAACTAAGATGGTTGTCTCCAGTGATGAAGAGGAACAGGAAGCGGTGTAGGAAACCGCCAAGGAGTGTAGTTATGGGGCATTCCAGAGATGCAAGTCCCCAACTTTTGAAGGGAATGGTAATGCTACTGCTGCTCACCGATGGGTGAGGGAGATGGAGGCGGTGCTCGATATCAGTGAGTGCCTAGAGGTTCAGAAGCTGAAGTTTGCTACCCACTCATTTGTGGACTCGGCCTTATGCTGGTGGGACAATATTCTCCAGGCCGAGGGTAGCAGGGCTGTTGGGAGGATGAGGTGGAGTGAACTGAAGAAGATGGTGATCGAGGAGTTTTGTCCTCATAAGGAGCTTGACAAGATTGAGAGAGAGTTCCTACAGCTGGAGGCGGAAACCATGACACACCAGCAGTACACGACTAAGTTCAATGAGATGGCAAGGCTGGTGTCGGATCAGGTGACGCCGGTGTCAAGGAAGATCAAGAGGTATATCCAGGGTTTGTTGGTAGATATCTAAAGGCACATGATCACCGCCCGGCCGACTACATTTAGGTCGGTGATTGATTTGGCAGGGAGGTTATATGATGAGAGAGAAGAAGTGGCAGTAGTGGAGGTGAACAAAAAGGGTGGTGGTGATAAGAACTGGAATGGGAAGCGGTTTGGTCATGGTGGTTTTACCCCGAGCAACAAGAAGGCAAGGATGGATGACCGGAGGGTAGTGTCGGCAGGTACGGGGAGTAAGCGGTGTGGTAGGTGCGGGAAGGAACATTCAGGGGAGTGTAGGTGGGACTGAATCTCTGCTTCAAGTGTGGGAAGCCTGGTCATATTGCAAGGGATTGTGGGGTGACGAGGTGCTACAATTGTGGCGAGGCTGGGCATATGAGTAGAGATTGTAGGAAGCCGAGGGTAGAAAGTTCAAGGGCAAAGAAAGGGACCAAGAAGGATGGGCAGGGAGAAAAAGCCAGTGCCCTCACGATGACCCGGGAGGAGGCTAGGGTGGACCCCGATATCGTGTCAGGTACATTCCTAGTAAACCAAACTTATGCCTCTGTATTATTTGATTCTGGTGCTAGTAAGAGTTTTATTTCTGCTGCCTTCTGTGCTAAGTTGCCTATTAGGAGTAGAAAGATTGATGAGCCCATTGATATGGAAACTACCATTGGTAAGTCTACCAGGATTTCTGATCTGTTATAGAATTGTGACATAGAGTTGGAAGGCCATAGGTTCTCTGCTAAATTATTCGTGATGCCCCTAGGTGGATTTGTTGTGGTTCTGGGGATGGATTGGTTAGCAACCTATGAGGCAAATATTATGTGTCACAAGAAGATGATCTGATTGACTGCGCCTGATGGGAGTTCGGTGACGATCTATAGTGATCGAGTTACTACGGTTCCGAAGGTGATTTCGATGGTGGTTGCAGAGAAGTGCATGAAACGTGGATGTAGTGCCTATCTGGCTTACGTGAAGGATGTGGATGCGTTAGTACCACAATTGTACGACGTACTAGTTGTATGTGACTTTCCAGATGTGTTCCTAGAAGATTTACCAGGTATGCCACCGGACGCCGAGATCGAGTTCCAGATCAACTTGATACCTGGTGCTCAACCTGTTGTCAAGGCACCGTATCGATTGGCTCCGTCTGAGATGAAGGAACTGATTGTTCAGTTGCAAGAGTTGTTGAACAAAGGGTTCATTCGACCGAGTATCTCTCCCTGGGGTGCTCCGGTCTTGTTTGTTAAGAAGAAGGACGGTAGTATGAGGATGTGCATCGACTACCGTGAGTTAAACAAGTTGACCATGAAGAACCGGTATCCGTTACCGAGGATTGATGACTTATTTGATTAGCTCTAAGGTGCCAGTTGGTATTCGAGAATAGATCTCTGATCTGGTTACCATCAGTTGAAGGTGAAGAAGTAGGATATCCCTAAAACAGCTTTACACACACGTTATGGACACTACAAGTTTCTCGTTATGTCTTTTGGTCTAATTAATACGCCAGCTGCCTTTATGGATTTGATGAACCGGGTGTGTCGGTTGATGTTAGATAAATCAGTGATTGTGTTTATCGACGATATCCTGATTTACTCGAAGAGCGAAGAAGAGCATGCCGGTCATATTCGTGAGGTATTGAAGACACTTAGAAGAGAGAAGCCGTATGCTAAGTTCTCCAAGTGTGCTTCCTGGTTGCGCGAGGTTTAGTTTTTGGGTCATGTGGTAAATTCCGAAGGGTTCATGGTAGACCCAGCAAAGGTGGAGGCGGTGATGCAATGGAAGACTCCAAAGACGCCATCTGAGATCTGCAGTTTCTTATGCATGAACAATTAAAGACCAAGAAGAATGTTTGGATTATTGATAGTGGCTGTTTCAGGCACATGACTGGCAATGGTTCTCTGCTTCAAAGTTTTGAGAAAATTGATGGAGGACCAGTTGATTTTGGAGGGGATCCTGGTGGTTACATTTTTGGAAGGGGCAGAGTCACAAATGGTAAGCTCAGCATTGAGAAGGTAAACTTTGTCAAGGAGCTTGGATACAATCTTCTGGGTGTATCCCAATTTTGTGATCAGAAACACCATATGCTCTTCACTGAGCAAGAATGCATTGTTTTCAAGCCCGGGGTGGCCATTCTTCAAGAGCATATCCAGTTCAGATCCCACAGGAGAGGGAACATGTACAAGATGGATTTACATGAAACATCTCCCTCAGGAGAAGTTTCTTGCTTTCTGTCTAAAGCAAATAGTGATAAGTCTTTTCTTTGGCATAAAAGAATGTGCCATGTAAACTTTAAGAACATGAATAAATTGATTAAGAATGATTTGGTAACAGGAATGCCAAAGAAAGAGTTTACAAGTGATGACCACTATATTGCATGCCTGAAAGGGAAGCAACACAAAGTGTCTCACAAACCAAATAAAATGAACTCCATCACTACTCCCCTACACCTATTACAAATGGATTTGTTTGGGCCTACCAGTGTAATGAGTTTAGGAAGGACTTCTTACTGCTTAGTGATCACAGATGATTTCACAAGATTCACTTGGGTCATTCTGAAAATTGATAATCAATCTGATCACAAGGTCAAGACCATAAGATGTGATCAAGGAACATAATTTAAGAACCAAATCCTTGATACATTTTGTGATGAAAAGGGTATTACAAGACAATATAGTGCTCCCAGGACTCCTCAGCAAAATGGTGTTGCTAAGAGGAGAAACAAGACACTTATTGAAGCTGTAAGAACCATGTTGTCTGACTCTAAACTGCCCATCACCTTCTGGGCAGAGGCAGTTAACACAGCCTGCTATGTGTAGAAGAGAGTTTTAGTGGTTAAGACTCATAGTAAGACTCCTTATGAGCTGTGGAACAAAACGAGACCGTTTATTGGTTTCCTCAGGTCATTTGGATGTCCTTGCACCATCTTGAATACCAAAGATCAAGTAGCCAAATTTGATGAGAAGTCAGATGATGGATACTTTATTGGATATTCTTTCCAAGCTAAGGCTTATAGAATATACAATCTCAAAACTAGAGTAGTTGAGGAGTCAGCCAATGTGACCTTCAATGAGCACACTACTAGTGTGAAAGGTTCTGGTCTGGGTTGGCTATTTGATCTTGACTTACTACCAACTATTTTAACAAGTCTTGTGAGAATGTTTCAGGATCTACAAATAATATATCAACAGGAGATCCTGACCTAAGATTTGAGCTAAGAAGATCAAGCAAGATTACTAATTCATCTCCTTTGGTGACTAACCCTGCAAATGAAGATCCTATCAGCACAAACATGACAAATCAGCTGATACATCTGAGGTGCCTTCAAATTCCAGCTCAGAGGTTCAAAACTTAGGTGAAGGAGTTTTAAATGTAAGAGGAAATGGAGGTGGTGATAGTGATCAAGAATTTCTTGATGCTGATAACCACTCCATAGAGGACAACATAAATGATGTCACATATTCATTGGAACAAGTCTCACTTGATAAGTGTGCTGATGTGGTAGGTGACACTCCATTGCCAGATCTAATTTCTCTAATTTTGATCTGTCCAATCAACTTGCTGTGATCCCTCAACTAAGGATCCACAAGTCACACCCCACACAAACATCATTGGAAATGTTGAGACTGGGGTAAGAACAAGAGGACAAACCTATAGGAACCTCTGAGGTTATAAGGCTGATGCAACCAAAGGATACCAAAACAACCAAGTCATCCAACATGCACTAACGAACAAAGAATTCGGAAGTTTTACACACTCAAGTAAAATGGTAATGTAAAATCTTCCGAAGCCAATGTTCAGAAGAAACTACTGAGGAAACTTTACATTAAGTGTCAAGTCTTCCGAAGCCAAAGACTCAACTCTTCCGAAGGTTAAGGATGAAGTCTTGCGAAGTTCTCAAGACAAAGTCTTCAGAAGCTGAATAAAGATAAGACTGGTTACTTTAGAAGAGAGAAAAGACACTTTTTCTGTCAACTTTATCATAAAGCGACCTCCTGTCCACTGCATGCTCTGGTGGTTCACCAACTATCATAAGTTGGTGAAACTTCCATGCTTTATGATAAAGTAGATAAGGTCTTTGTCTGCAAGTTTTTGTATTTGTTTCTTTTTTGGCTTTTTGTAATAGGAAAGTCAGTGAGCTATGGCCTGTCATAGTCACTAGTCAAAAGGCAATCTGCCTTTTGACTTTAGGTTGACCTTGTTGTCTAGATTAGTCACATCCAACTGTCTTTTTGCATATTGACGGTTGTAGGTTTAGTATAAAGAGTCAAAGGTTCTTGTATTTCATATATCAGTGCAAACACCTGTAATAGAACCTAAGAAGCAATATACTACTTCTTTGAAAATTATTTCTTGTGTTCTTGCTCTTACTTTACTTGTGTTATGCATTGTATCATCTGTTTAAAGTTCTAAGTTCCCTATTTGAATTGTTAAGTGATCCTAAAGATCCTCCTAAGTGTGTTAACTAAGTGCAAAGTCCGTTTTTAACGGTCCTGCATTTGATATCAGAGCATTCTAGGCTCTTGTTTGCAAGATCTCACCATCTTCAAAACCTCTTAGTAACACACATCACTTAACTCTTCAAATGGCAGCTATCTCCAAAGCTGATATGGAAACTGGAACAATGACAAAGTCCCCACTGATCACTCCTGAGGATTTTGACACTTGGTGTCAAAGAATGGAAGGCTTTATCAAGTCTTAAGATTCCAGGATGTGGGAGTCTATTTTCAATGGACCTCATGTACCATGCACCTCTTTAGCTGCTGCTGGTGGTGGTATGATACCAAAAGAGAGGGCTGCCTTTTCTGATGAAGACTGGAAAAGAATTGATATTGATCAGAAAGCCATGACAGCCCTCCAAACTGCTCTTCCGAACTCCATCTACAGAGGTTTCAAGAAGTGCAAGACTGCTAAACAGCTATGGGATGCATTGAAACTGATGTATGAGGGTTCAAATGAAGCCAAGGAGAACAAGAAGGATCTCCTGAAGCAGCAGTTTGAAAATTTCACCTTCAAGACAGGTGAAACCATGACTCAACAATACTTTAGGTATGTTGAGATTGTGGATACTCTGGCTGATGTTGGGGTAACCATTGAGAACAGGGATATTGTTAGGAAGTTCATGTCCTCTCTTCCAAGACAATGGACACACTAATGTGTGGTCATTAAGAGGACTGAAAACCTCAAGACCCTTACTCTCACTAAGTTGTATGGGATACTCAGTGGATACCAGATGGAGATGAATATGCAAAATTCATCTGGTAGCTCCAACACTCACCAGAGTTCAGCCCTTCATGTGGTTGAAAGGGATAGCAGAGAACCACAGCATCATCTTATCTGCTACCCTGAGACTTCACAAAAGGGTCCTTTTATCACCTTCCCGAAGACACCAAGAGAGAGCTACATCCAAGGAAGTCCCTTCCAAGAGACAAACTCCTCTCAAGCCTTTGTTCCACTGATGAAAGTTTAGGCAACTTTCTCTTTACTCTTGAAGACCTGGACTGTATCCATCCAGATGATCTGGAATATATGGAGATAGTCCAGCAGATGGCTCTTCTCACTCACAGAGCCCAGAAATTCTACAAGAGGACTGGGAGAAGGTTTCCTAGCAATGCTGCCAGTGGCAAGTTTGGGCTGGACAAGAGCAAAGTCAAGAGTTACAACTGTAACCAGATAGGACACTTTGCTAGAGAATGCAAGGCACCCAAATCAAATGGTGGCCAAGCCTCATCTAGGCCAAACTACACTGAAGTAGGGCACCAGAATGAGAAGCCAAGACAGCAAGCTGCAGTTGCTGTTGAAGAAGGAGGCTTTGAATGGAGCTTTTAAGCTGAAGATGCATCTCCAAACCAAGCACTCATGGCTGACCACGATGAAGCCAAGGTACTTGAACATGTTTGCTCTCCTGATTGTATTGCTAAAGTAAACAGATACAGGTCCTACAACTTGGAAATGAGATCTGACATTGAGTCCTTAAATATTTTAAAAGCTGATTTTAAAAGAGCTGAAAATGACTATAAACATAAGATAGAAGATCTAGAAAAAACAGTTTCAACTCTTAAACATGAGCAAACAAATTACAGGACTCAAATTAAGGATCTCATTACCAAGTTGACTGAATGCCAGGCTGAGCTTGTGATCAGCAAAGCCAGAGCAGAAAAATGTGTTCTTGAAGAGGAAACCTTCAAGAACATGATATCCTCATCTCTGCATGCAAAAGTGTGTTATCAGAACAAGCAGGGACTGGGATCTAGTGAGATAGCTCATCCACACTCTCTACTATCAGTTAGATCTCCAAGTTGTGGAACTGGTCAAGATGAGCTTCCATCCATAGACCCTAATGATGAAGAGGATGAAGAGGAGAAGGTGAGGGATGACTCTGAGGTGAGTGAAGAGAGTAAATCCAAAAAGGGTCACCATGCTCCTAAGGAGGAAAAAGAAGCTGGTTTGAGCAAAATCAAGAAAAGCTCAAGAGGTCAAGACCACCTTTGATCCCAAACAGAAACAAGTATTTGTCTCTGCAGGCTTCAAGGTGATAAAGCTAAAGATCCTACCAAGAATTCTAGTACCAAGAGTCTACTTCAGCTTCAACTCACTCCAGCAACAACAAGAAGATTGATCAGCTGTGTGTCACTGCTACATAGCCTGAACCATCCATTTCTAAAAGCAAGCTTCACCCTAAGAAGCCTGGCTCATCTGAAAAGGATAAAGAGGAAAAGGAAAAGTGTTCAAGCCAGTCTTCTTTGGAAAAGAAGGCTCTCCAACAAAAATATCTGGATTGTTGATAGTGGCTGCTCCAGGACATGACTGGTAATGAGTCCTTGCTTCAAAACTTTTAAAGGATTGATGGAGGACCAGTTGCTTTTGGGGGAGATACATGAGGGTACATTACTGGCAGGGGCAAGGTTATAAATGGTAAGCTCAACATTGAGAAGGTAAACTTTGTCAAAGAGCTTGGATACAATCTTCTGAGTGTGTCCAATTTTTGTAACCAAAAACATCATATGCTCTTTACTAAGCATGAGTGCATTGTTTTCAAGCCTGGGGTTGACATTCCTCCTGAGCATATTTTGCTTAGAGCCCTCAGGAGAGGAAACATGTACAAGATGGACTTGCAGGAAGCATCTCCATCTAGAGAGGTTTCTTGCTTTCTATCTAAAGCAAATAGTGATGAGTCTTTCTTTGGCATAAGAGAATGTGCCATGTAAACTTTTAAAACATGAATAAACTGATTAAGAATGATTTGGTAACTAGAATACCAAAGAAAGGGTTTATAAGTGATGACCACTGTGTTGCATGCCTGAAAGGGAAGCAACACAAAGTGTCTTCACAAGCAAAAGGAAATGAACTCTATCACTACTCCCCTACACTTGTTACAATGGATCTGTTGGCCCCACCAGTGTAATGAGTCTAGGAAGGCCCTCATACTGTTTAGTGATCACAGATGATTTCACAAGATTCACTTGGGTGTTTTCCTTAGAACTAAGGATGAAACCTCTGAAATCTTGAAGAATTTCATTTGAAAATGAGAATCAATCTGATCACAAGGTCAAAATCATAAGTGTGATCAGGGAACATAATTTAAAAAAACAAATCCTGATACATTTTGTACCGAGAAGGGTATTTCAAGACAATATAGTGCTCCAGGGACTCCTCAGCAAAATGTGTTGCTGAGAGGAGAAACAAGACACTTATTGAAGCTGCAAGAACTAATTGTCTGACTCTAAACTGCCCATCACCTTCTGGGCAGGAGGCTGTCAACATAGCCTGCTATGTGCAGAATAGAGTTTTAGTAGTTAAGACACATAGTAAGACCTTATGAACTGTGGAACAAAAGGAGACCATTTATTGGTTTTCTCAGAAACTTGGGTGTCCTTGCACCATCTTGAATACCAAAGATCAAATAGCTAAGTTGCTGAGAAATCAGATATGGACATTTGTTGGATACTCTTCTCAAGCCAAGGCTTATAGAGTATACAATCTCAGAACTAGAATCATTGAGGAGTCAACCAATGTGACTTTCAATGAACACACACCCTGTATGAAAGGTCTTGTCCGGATTGGCTATTTGATCTTGATTTAGTTACCAACGTTTTAACAAATCTTGTGAGAATGTTTCAGGATCTATGGATAACAGGTCAACAGAGGATCCTGACCCAAGATTTGAGCTGAGAAGACCAAACAAGAAGACTACTTCAGCTCCAATGGTGATAACCCTGTCATTGAGGCTCCAATCAGCACAAGCATGACAAATACTGCTGATTCAACTGAATTACCCTCAAACTCCAGTTCAGAGGCTCAGAATTCTGGTGAAGGAACCTCCAATGAAGGAGGAATGGGTGGTGGTGATGGTGATAAGATTTCTTGATGTTGATAACACTCCATTGAAGACAACATCAATGATGTCACACACTCATTGGATCAAGTTCTCTTGATAAGCATGCTAATGTGGTGGGGACTCTTCTTTGCCAGATCAAAATTTCTCTAATCTTGATCTGTCCAACCAACTTGCTGTGATTCCTTAACTAGGATCCACAAGTCACATACCATCACAAATATCATTGGAAAATGTGACTCAGGGGTGAGAACAAGAGGACAAACTCATGATAGCCATGTTTGTCTACATTATGTTTCTTATCCCAAATTGACCTAAGAAAGTTTATGAGGCTCTAAAGGATGGAAGCTGGATTGAAGCAATGCAAGAAGAGTTGCTTCAAATCAAAAGACAGAGGGGTGGAACTTGTGCTCTTCCTTAAGGAAGACTGTCATAGGTACCAAGTTGGTATTTAGGAACAAGAAGGATGATAGAGGATCATCATCAAAAACAAGGCTAGACTAGTTGTCCAAGGATAACACAAGAAGAAGGAATTAATTATACTGATGTCTTTGCTCATGTAGCAAGACTTGAAGCTGTAAGGATATTCCTGGCTTATGCTGCATCCAAGGATTTCAAGTCTACCAGCTTGATGTGAAGTGTGCCTTTCTTTATAGGGTGATTGATGAAGAAGTTTATATTAAACAACCACCTGGATTGCAGACCCAGATCATCCTGATTATGTTTGCAAGCTAATAAAGCCCTTTATGGACTATATCAAGCTCAAGAAAGTGGTATGAGACACTATCAACATACCTATGCAATCATGATACAAAAGAGGTACTATTGATGGGGACCTCTCATCAAAGATATAGGGAATGACACATTGCTAGTTTAGATATATGTAGATGACATCATCTTGGTTCAACTATCAAAGCTCTGCAAATACTTTAAGTTGCTGATGAAGATAGATTTGAAATGAGTGCCAGGGGGGAACTCAATTTCTTTCTAGGAATTCAAGTGAAGCAGGTTGAAGATGGCATCTTCATCAGTTAGTCAAAGTATGTACAGGACATACTTACAAGGTTCAAGATGACTGATTGTAAAGTTGCTAAGACACCCATAGCAGAAACCATTCCTTGGTCTGACCTTGAGGGGGAGTGTGTTGATGAAAATCTTACAGGGCTATGATCGGGTCACTTATGTATCTTACTGCTACCAGGCCTGTTATCATGTTTGCCATCTGCATATGTGCAAGATATCAAGCAAACCCAAGATGTCAACCTAATCACTGTCAAAAGGATTCTTAGATATCTTAAAGGTGCTCCAAATATAGCCATTGGTATCCAAAAATTCGACTTTAATCTGTATGCTTATACAGATAGTGACTATGGTGGCTTGCAACATGACTGCAAAGTCCACATCTAGGGGGGTCAGTTCCTTGGTGGAAGGATAGTCTCTTGGCATGCAAGAAGCAATCCTGTGTGTCTGCATCAACTGTGAAGCTGAATACATTGCTGCTGCCAGCGCTGTGCTCAAGTGCTTTGGATTACAATCAGATTCTAGACTATGGATTCAATTTCAAAGAGGACTCCCATCCATATAGAAACAATAGTGACATCTCCTATAAAGAGAATCCTATGCAGCACTCAAGGACCAAACACATCAAGATCAGGTATCATTTGATTAGGGATAATTTGAAAAGGGCTTGATAACCTAATCAAGGTTAAACAAATGAACAATATGTGATCTGTTCACAAAAGCTTTTGATGAGCAGAGATTTAAGTATCTTGTATCAGCCATTGGGATGATTAACTTGAATAGATTTTCTAAATAACTTCATCAATCTACTTACCTAAAATTGTGTGTCCTAGGTAGTCTATTAGATCACTTTATAAGCCCAGTTCTCTTTGGAGAAAACAAATTTTCAAAATGATATTTTTAGAGTTATGAAAATTTACCTTTGGAAGAGAACTAAAATTGCCTCGGAAGAAATTTACAGCTTATCTGCCAATATCTTCGGAAGAAATTCATGAAGCATTTTTGAAGCTTAAGTTGAATATAAGCTCCTAAATACATTTTAGAATAAATCTCTTCCGAAGGCAATTAAGTCTCAGAAGACATGTTTATCTCTTCGAAGCAAAATTGCCTTTGGAAGCTTTTTCTGAAAAGCTTCCGAAGCTAAAATAACCTTCGGAAGTTTTGCAACTTCCAAAAAAACTACCTTTTTGGGCGCCTTTTTCTGAAGTAGGAACCACTTGCGGATTTCAAAGTTTATCTTTTGCTTTAAATTTGTTTCAAATCCCGAGTATATCTCCCCAAACGGTCCTATCTTCATCTATCTACTCATTTTTTTCCTTAACCTAAAATTAACCCCAAATTCATCTTCTTCTACCTTCCTTCTCTGCAAAGCTTCTACAAATGGCAAATCTTGATCGGCAAAACGATCCAGATTTTACCATGCATCTACACAGGCAACACAACTAGGTTGCTTTGTTAAACTCTGAGAAGGATCCAAGCTTCTTAGATGTTGTAGGTATCTTTCTTCATCTCATTATCTCACCTCCCTTACGATTGATCCTCCCTCTATGAGGATCAGTTGTTTGAGTTCTGGCGGACCTGTCAAGAGGTCACTTTAGACGGGGAGAAGCACTGTCTGCCACAATGCAAGGGAGGACACTGTTCATCACTCCAGCCATCATCAACACCCATCTTCAGCTGGATGATGAAGAAGGTGGAATGTCCTTCCCAAAAGCTCTGTCAACCATTCCTTTGAGCAGAGGGATATGAAGGTGACTTCACAGTCAACACTTTAGGAAGGGGAAGGTCTCATACCAGTGGAAGTACCTCCTCCATGTTGTCATCCACAGCTTGTCTAACAAACATGGAGGATGGGACCAGATTCCAGAAGACCTCTCTTTCATTGTCCATGGGATGGTTCGAGGGGTCAAATTTAGGTATTCTCAGTTTGTTTTCACAAATTTACTTGCAATTGGACTCCTAGAATATTACATGTTTCCCCGGTATGTTCAACACATTCTCAACTGTGAAATGGGACTACAGTTGAGGGGAACAGGTTATGTTCTTAAACTTGCACATATGAGACCCAACATTTTCAAAATATTGAAAAAGCCAACTGTTGGGTTCTCAGGGGTAGAAACAGCCCTTGTCCCCAAAAATGTTGAGCTCATTGCTCAGGGTGACATCCTAGCAGCACCAGTAGTGATGAACCCAACACCCTCTACCTCTCAACCACCATCAAGGCCTACCATTACCTCACTTACCAAAGAAAATCCAACGAACCCCTGCACCTGCTATTGAGCATATGCAGGCCCCATATCACAACCCACATAGGAGGAAGTGGACACTAGAGCTCCCACTTCCCTGAGGAGCAACCACTCCCATTCTTGACATAATCAGTGCTGAGGTTCTCATGCTCAGCCTAATGAGCTCACACTCCTAAAATAGCCTTAAGCCATCACTCTGAGTCTCAACACTGTCGTGATCAACCTTCAGGGGAAAGCTACCACCAGCCTCTTGATCTTAATAACCCATGCACAGCCTTGACTTTTACTCTGATGAAGATTGGGTTTCAGTGAGTACCATGAATCTCTCCTCTCCACCCACACTCAAGGTGAGATGAGTACTCCTGCCTCACCCCTTCTAGCTCACATCAGACACCACAAAACTGAGGTGGATCTCCTTCAGATTGTCCAGGAGATCCATATGGCAGAGGCTTTCACTGTTGGCAGTGATTACATCTCTAAGACCTCAACCACGGCAACCCAGCCTCTTGAAATAGAGCAGGGGAAATCAGCAGCCAAGAAACCTATGCTGGTGATAAGGGAGAAGACTCAGGTCCATCCTCTCATCCCTTATGATTATTCATCTGAAGATGAGGGGAGTCTGCAACAAAAGGTGCACAAACTCTCAAACACGTGCACCTACTTTGTGTCCAAGATAGCTCACCTGGAATCTCAGGGACTATCTTGCAGAAAAGGGTCAATGACCAACAATTGAGGTCACCGATCTTAAGGGTAAGCTAGCTGAGAGACCAATGAGATCAACTCATCTAGGTCCACAAGAACCTGTGGATGTCATGGATCAATCTCCCAGCTCACCTATGCAAGAGGGTGATGCTACCAAAAAGGGGGAGAAAATCCTAACAATCACAGAACCTGGGAGTTCCTCTCAGAGTATGGACATAGAGGACTCACCATCCTCTCTTGCAGTTGTCCATACTTAGCAACCTCCTCTAGACAGTAATCTACATTTGTTAATACAACAATGTTTGAGGAGGGAATACAGAGCAATGTCTGCCGTTCTGAGAACCCAATCTGGGGTTGGGGGTATGACAGTGAAAGGAAAGCTCTTGTACTCTCTAGAGCTCAAGGTCAACTAGAATTTTAAACATTTTAAACCTGAGTTTCTATGAGGGTATAAATCTGGTAGATCTGGCACTTGTCAACCTAAGCAACAACAGACAAGCTGCCAGACAAGCCAGGAGAATTCAAGATTGGGTGCTGGAAGAATTCAAAAGGAGATCAGAACTATATAGACAGAGGCTAGCAGTTGAAGCCTTTGGTTAACTGGATGTTGAGGTGGACCCTAAGATTAGCTTCAAAGGGAAAGCCTTGACTGAAGGCCCAGAGGCTGAGACTGCGAACCTTAAGACAATATCTCCTCCAGCACCCCATACCCTCAGTGAGGCACCAGCTGGTGATGGTGCATCACAACCTCTCTCTGGCCAGAGCTTGACTGCTGAATCCAGCAATGAAGGCCAAAGCTCTCCTCAGCCTGATCATCAAGATCAGTACTTGACAAAGGCAAAAGAAAACTAACTACTGAGGAGATTGAAGAAGAGAAAAGAGAGAGGAAGAGGAAGCTGAGGGGAGAGAGTTCAAGTGGTCCCCAGGATTCATGCAAGCTACAATTCTGATGCCCATGTTCCAAACACTCAAGAAGATGAGTTAAGGGCAGCCAGACTTGATTATCTAGGGACCAGGAACTACAACATAGATTAACTCATCTCTCTCCCCTTAGGGGAATTAAATGAACTGGCTGACACTGAGTTGTCAAAGGAGAGGAAGGAAGCTGAGGATGCAGCCTTGACCCTCAAGCATAAAGAGGAAATAAGAAGAAAAAGAATATACAAGAATATTCCTATCCTCTACCCAGTTCAAGAAAGCCCTGAGTCAGAGGCTGTGGCTGCTGATAAACCTCAAGTAGTTAATGAAGAAGAAAAGACAAAGATGATCAACTACCTGAGAGCCACAGGCCTCTACCAGGCACATGCACTTCTTCCCTTGCCATATGATTACATACTGTTTGAATAAAACAAGCAGCTGGAATAGCAAGCCAAAAGAAATAGGCAAGCTGCTAGAAAAAGGAAAGGGAAGAAGCTGCCAAGTCAAGAGCCATCATCAAGAAAAGTCAGAAAAGTCTGCATATAGGCAGAAGATGATGAGCTTCTTGAAGCTGTATGGGTTCTCCGGAAGGAGGCTTGGTCCCATGTCTCTGTCCACAATAGATGAGCATATAAGGGTGATCAAGCAGAAGATTAAAAGGGGAGAGCTTGTGGATCTCCACTCACCATCAGAACAAGCTCAACCTAAAATTAAGGTAAAGGTTGAACCTACAGAGACAGCACAACCTGCACCTGAAGCTACACAATAGCCAACTTCATCTTCTGATCCACAGCAGGGTTCTCCTCCCTCTCTTCTAAACCTAGGAGAGAAGAGATCCCAACTAAGAGGGAATCTACTGAAGAACCTGGTACTAAAGACCAACCCTCTCAGTTAAAATCATCTGGGAGGAAAAAGAGGATGGCCAAAAGAAGATCCTCTAAGAAGAAAAAGAAGAAAGGCATCCACCTCCCAAAACTCAGGATGAGTCAGAACATCCTGAGGAAGTGCATGAAGAGGGCTCTCACAACTCCTATCATAGTAGGCCTCTCTCTGTTGGAAGACCAATTCTATCATGGACATTTGCTGAAGATCCTGATAGATGGTATGTCACTAGAGATCAGGGAGAATAACATGTCTGCTTCACTAGTGACATGCTTGAACCCCTCTGCATGATCTCTATGACAGAGAAGGTACTTCATGAGTCTGAAGAATCCTGATCTGCTAATAAAGAAAGGAATTCTGAAGATTCTCATGTGGACTATCCCAGTCTGAAGACCTCTCATTTTTGGTAGCATCAGCTAGGGGGAGTTTGTAGGAACCTCTAAGGTTATGAGGCTGATGCAACCAAAGGATACCAAAACAAACCAAGTCCAACATGCACTAAGGAACAAAGAAGAACTAGCTTCAGAAGTTTTACACACTCAAGTAAAATGCTAAGTGTAAAATCTTCCGTAGCCAATGTTCAGAAGGAACTACTGAGGAAACTTTACACTAAGTGTCAAGTCTTCTGAAGCCAAAGACTCAACTCTTCCGAAGGATAAAGATGAAGTCTTCCGAAGCTCTCAAGACAAAGTCTTCCGAAGCAGAATAAAGATAAGACTGATTACTTTAGAAGAGAGAGAAAAGACACTTTTTCTGTCAACTTTATCATAAAGCAACCTCCTGTCCGCTGCATGCTTTGGTGGTTCACCAATTATCATAAGTTGGTGAAACTTCCAGTTTTATGATAAAGTAGATAAGGTCTTTGTCTGCAAGTTTTTGTATTTGTTTCTTTTTTGGCTTTTGTAATAGAAAAGTCAGTGAGCTATGGCCTGTCTCACTAGTCAAAAGGCAATCTGCCTTTGAATTTAGGTTGATCTTGTTGTCTAGATTAGTCACATCAACTGTCTTTTTGCATATTGACGGTTGTAGGTTTAGTATAAAGAGTCAAAGGTTCTTGTATTTCATATATTAGTGCAAACACCTGTAATAGAACCTAAGAAGCAATAATACTTCTTAAAATTATCTTGTGTTCTTGCTCTTACTTTACTTGTGTTGTGCATTGTATCCTGTTTAAAGTTCTAAGTTCCCCATTTGAATTGTTAAGTGATCTAAAGATCATCTTAAGTGTGTTAACTAAGAGGAGAAACTAACACTTATTGAAGCTGCAAGACCATGTTGTCTGACTCTAAACTGCCCATCACCTTCTGGGCAGAGGTAGTAACACAGCCTGCTATGTGTAGAAGAGAGTTTTAGTGGTTAAGACTCATGGTAAGACTCCTTATGAGTGTGGAACAAAAGGAGACCATTTATTGGTTTCCTCAGGTTATTGGATGTCCTTGCACCATCTTGAATACCAAAGATCAAGTAGCCAAATTGATGAGAGTCAGAGGATGGATACTTTATTGGATATTCTTCCCAAGCTAAGGCTTATAGAATATACAATCTCAGAACTAGAGTAGTTAAGGAGTCAGCCAATGTGACCTACAATGAGCACACTGCTAGTGTGAAAGGTTCTAGTCTGGATTGGCTATTTGATCTTGACTAAGTTACCAATATTTAACACAGTCTTGTGAGAATGTTCAGGATCTACAATAATATATCAACAGGAGATCCTGACCCAAGATTTGAGCTAAGAAGAACAAGCAAGATTACTACTTTATCTCTTTGGTTACTAACCCTGCAAATGAAGATCCTATCAGCACAAACATGACAAATTTAGCTGATACATCTGAGGTGCCTTCAAATTCCAGCTCAGAGGTTCAAAACTCAGGTGAAGGAGCTTTAAATGTAAGAGGAAACGGAGGTGGTGATAGTGATCAAGAATTTCTTGATGCTGATAAACACTCCATAGAGGACAACATAATGATGTCACACATTCATTGGATCAAGTCTCACTTGATAAGTGTGCTGATGTGGTAGGTGACACTCCATTGCCAGATCTAAATTTCTCTAGTTTGGATCTGTCCAATCAACTTGTTGTGATCCCTCAACTAAGGATCCACAAGTCACACCCCACCACAACATTATTGGAAATGTTGAGACTGGGGTAAGAACAAGAGGACAAACCCATAACAAAATGTTTGTCTGCACTCTTGTTCTTGTCCAGATTAAGCCAAAGAAAGTTGATGAGGCTTGAAGGATGGAAGCTGGGTTGAAGCTATACAAGAAGAGCTACTTCAAATCAGAAGACAAAAGGTTTGGAACCTATGTCCTCTTCCTCAAGGGAAGACTATCATAGGAACCAAATAGGTTTTTAGGAACAAGAAGGGTGATAGAGGACTTGTCATCAAGAACAAGGCAAGACAAGTTGTTCATGGGTACACACAAGAAGAGGGAATTGATTACACAGATGTTTTTGCTCCTGTGGCAATACTTGAAGCTGTAAGAATATTCCTGGCTTTTTTGCCTCCAATGATTTCAAGGTCTACCAAATTGATGTAAGTGTGCTTTTTGTAGGGGTGATTGATGAAGAGGTGTATGTGAAAAAACACCTGGCTTTGTAGACCCAGATCATCTGATTATGTCTGCAAGCTTGATAAAGCTCTTTATAGGCTGCACCAAGCTCCAAGGAAGTGGTATGAAAACACTATCTCAGTATCTCTGCCAACATGGTTACAAGATGGGTACTATAGATGAAACTCTCTTCATTAAAGGGACAGGGAATGACTTAATGTTGGTTCAAGTATATGTGGGATGACATTATCTTCGGGTCAACTAATCCAAAGCTCTGCAAAGACATGAGGCTGATGAAGAACAGATTTGAAATGAGTGCATGGGGAACTAAATTTCTTTCTGGGAATCAAAGTGAAGCATGTTGACAACGACATCTTCATAAGTCAGTCAAAGTATGTGCAAGACATACTTACAGATTCAAATGATTGAATGTAAGGTTAGTAAGACACCCATAGCCAGAAACACTCCAAGGACCTGATCTTGAGGGGGAGTGTGTGGATGAACATCTTTACAGGGCTATCATTGGTCTCTTATGTACCTAATAGCCAGCTGACCTGATATCATGTTTGCCACATGCATTTGTGCAAGATATCAAGCCAACCCCAAGATGTCACCACCGGGTGCTATCAAGAGGATTCTTAGATATCTCAAAAGTTCTCCCAAGCTTGGCCTTTGGTATCCAAAGAGTTCTGACTTCAATCTGTATGGTATACAGATAGTGACTATGGTGGTTGCAACATGACTGCAAAGTCTACATCTGGGGGATGTCAATTCTTGGTGGAAGGATTGTCTCATGGCAATGCAAGAAACAATCCAATGTCTCCGCATCAACTGCTAAGGCTGAATACATTGCTGCTACAAGTTGCTATGCTCAAGTGCTTTGGATTCAGAATCAGATGCTGGACTAGGATTCAACATCAAAGAGACCCATCCATATAGACAACAACAGTTTATCTCCATTACAGAGAATCCTGTGCAGAACTCAAGGACCAAACACATCAACATCATGTTTCATTTGATTAGAGATAATTTGAGAAGGGATTAATCAATTAGTCAAAGTTAACACAAATAACAATATACTAATCTGTTCATTAAAGCTTTTGATGAACAGAGATTAAATATCTGTATCAGCTATTGGGATGATTAACTTTAAGTAATTTTTTTCTTAAAAACTTAAATGAACTTTATTTCTAAAACCTGTATGTCCTAAGTTGTCTATTTTATCATCTTCATAAGCCCAGTTTATTTTGAAAGAAAAGTTTTTATGATATTCCTTAGATTTTTGAAAATTTTTCAAAACATATTTTCCTTCTGAGATTTCAAGTTGCCTTCAGAAGAAATTTATGTCTTCAAATCAAGAACTACTTATAAGAAATTTACCTTGGGAAGAAATTTTGTGAATATCTTTCGAAACTTAAATATGCTTCTAAGTACTTGCATGTATTTGAAGGAAAAATATCTTCCGAAAGCAATTAAGTCTCGAAAGAATTATTCTCTTTAGAATAAAACTCCAAGGACTTAAATCTTCCGAAATCAAATATGTGTCGGAAGAAAAAACTATAATTTTTTTCTTCCGAAGCCAAATTTTCACAATTCTTAAGAATATCTTCCGAAGCCAAATTGCTCGGAAGCTTTTTCTCAATATTTTGAAGCAAAATTACCTTCGGAAGATTTTCAACTTCAAAAAAATACCTTTTTGGGCGCTTTTCAGAAGTGGGGAGTACACTTTTGGATTTCAAAGTTATCCTCTTGCATTAACTTTGTCTTAAATCCATTCCATATATATTCTCAACGGTCCCCTTCTTCTCACTCTTTTCTTCTTCCACGAATTCTTGACTAAAATTCTCCCAAAATTAACCTTCTTCTTCACCAACAAACTTCCTTCATGGCAAACATTGATCGACAAACCAACCGGGCTTTACCATGCACCTTCGCAGACAACACAATTAGGTTGCTCTATTAGACTCGAGAAAGATCCTCATTTATCAAAGGTCTGTCGATACCTTTCTGCGTCTCACTACTTTACCTCCCTTACCATTGATCCTCCTCTTTGAGGATCAGTTACTTGTATCTGGAGGACCAGCCAAGAGGTCACAATGGATGGGGAGAAAGCACTATCTGCTATAGTGTAGGAAGGACAATCTTCATCACTCTGGCCATCATAAGCTCACACCTCAGCTGGATGATGAAGAAGGTGAGTTGTCCTTTACGAAAGCTTGCTGTCAACCATTCTTTTCAGTAGATGGCCTGAGGGGACTTCTCAGTCAAAACCTCAGGAAGGGGAAGGTATCATCCAAATGGAAATACCTCCTCTATGTATCATACACAGTCTCTCAACAAGCATAGAGGATGAGATCAAGTTCTAGAGGACCTCTCCTTCATAGTCATAGAATGGTTCAGGGGGTCAAATACAGGTACTCTCAATTTGTCTATACAATTTTACTTGCTAATTTAGACTCTTAGAATATTACATGTTCCCGAGATATGTCCAGCACATTCTAAACTATGAACTGGGCTCCCAGTTGAGGGGAACAGGTAAATATTAAATTGGGACAGATGAAGCCCAGCATCTTTAAAATACTGAGAATGCCTACTGTTGGCTTCTTCGAGGTAGAAACAGCCCTGGTTCTAAAAAGTTTAAGCTCATGCTCAGGGGGCAAACCTAGCAGCACAAGCTAGTGTTGAACCCACACCCTCTACCCAACTCCCACCACAGCCTCAACTTACCATCAGACAAAAGAAAAAAACAAACGAACCCAGGCACCTACTACTGAGCATGTGCAAGTCCCCATATCACAACACCAGGAGGAAGTGGAATCTGAGCTCCCATTCCCTAAGGAGCAGACCACTCCCATCTCTCAAATGATCAGTACTGAGGTTCCTCATGCGTAGCCTAATAAGCTCACATCCCTAATAGCCCAAGCGATCACTCTGAGTCTCAACACTCAAGTGATTCAACCTTCAGGGATATTACCACCCCCAGTCGCTGGACTTAAACCACCCAATTCCCAGCCTTGATTTTTAGACAGAGGCTAGCAAGTGAGATTTTGGTCAACTGGATGTTGAGGTGGACCTTGAGAGTAGCTTCGAAGGGAAAACCTTGACTGAAGGCCCAGAGGTTGAGCCTGTGAACCTTGAGACAGGATCTCCCTCTGCACCCAGTACCCTCAGTGAGGCACTAGCTTGTGAAGGTGTCTCACAACCTCTCGGGACGAGCTTGACTGCTGAACCAAGATAAGGCCAAGTTCTCTCCACCCTGAGTCACCAAGGCTTGTGGTTGACAAAGGGAAAAGAAAATTAACTCCTGAGGAGATGGAGGAGGAGAAGAGAGAGGGGAAGTGGAAGCTGAGGGAAGAGAGTTCAAGTAGGTCCCCAGGCTTGATGGAAGCTGCAATCCGGGTTGCCCCTAGGCCAAATACTTAAGAAGATGAGTTAAGGGCAGACAAGCTAAACTACCTGGGGACCAGGAATACAACATAGATGAACTCATCTCTTTCCCCTTAGAAGAGTTGAATGAGCTGGCTGACACAACTTGTCAAAGGAGAGGAAGGGAGGCAGAGGATGCAGCAGCTCCTCAAGATTAAGGAAGAAAAGAGACTGAAAAGGCTTTATAAACATGCTCATGTCCTCTCCCCAGTTCAAGAAAGTCCTGAGACAGAGACTGTGGCACAGGCATAACCTCAGGTAGATAGGGAAGCTGAAAGAGTGAATATGATACTACTGAGGTCACAGGACTCTATCAGGCAGCTACACTTCTTCCCTTATCTTTGAGTACATAGAGTTTGAATTCTCAGCAGCTAGAGGAATAAGCTACAAAAGAAAGAAAAGCTGCTAAGAGAAAGCTAAGGGAAGAAGCTGCAAGGTCAAGGGCCATCATCCACAAAAGCAAAAAGAAGTCTGAAGATAGACAAAGGATGATGAGCTTCTTGAAGCTGTATGGATTCTTCAGAAGGAGGCTTGGTCCTATGTCTCTATCCACAATGGATGAGCATATAAGGGTGATCAAACAGAAGATCAAAAGGGGAGAGCTTGTGGACTTACATTCTCCACCAAGTCCAGCTCAACCTGAAGTTAAGGTAAAGGTCGAACCCACTGAGACAACACAACCTGAACCTAGAGCTGCATCTTAGCCAACTTCATCTTCTGATCCATAACAGGGTCCTCCTCTCTCTTCTTTTGAACCTGTGAGAGAAGAGAACCCAACTGAGAGGGACACTACTAAACAATTTAGTGCTGAAGACCAGTCCTCTCAGTTGAAATCATCAAAGAGGAGAAAAAGGATGGCCAGAAAAACCCTTACAAAGAAAAAGAAATCTAAGGCATCCACATCTACACCTCAGGATAAGTCAGAACATCCTGAGGACGTGCATGAAGAGGCTGCTCAACCAACTCCACCAGAGTAGAGCCTCTTGCAGTTGGAAGACCATCGTATCTGGAAGTTTTTGGTGACAATCCAGACAGATGGTATGTCACTAGAGATCAAGGGGTCAAGATGTTTACTTTCAGCAAGACATGCTTGCCCTTCCTTTGCTGATCTCTATGACAGAGAAATTCTATGAGAGTTTAAAGGATCCTAACCATTTGATGAAGAAATGTTTGCATGAAGAGGCTGCTCAACCAACTCCACCAGAGTAGAGCCTCTTGCAGTTGGAAGACCCATCGTATCTGGAGTTTTGGTGACAATCCAGACAGATGGTATGTCACTAGAGATCAAGGTGGTCAAGATGTTTACTTTCAGCAAGACATGCTTGCCCTTCCTTTGCTTGATCTCTATGACATGAGAAGATTCTATGAGAGTTTAAAGGATCCTAACCATTTGATGAAGAAATGTTTGCTGCTGATCCTAATGAGGACATCAACATATGAAGAATCTCCCTATTTTGGTAGCATCAGCCTAGGGGGAGTTTGTAAGGATCTATTTGAAGATTGAGGCTGATGCAACCAATGACCTTCCAACATGCACTAAGGAACAAGGATGAACTTGCTGCGGACGCTTTAACTCTCTAAAACCCTAAGCGTAAAGTCTTTCGAAGCCAAAATTTCAGAAGAAATTACTTCGGAAGCTTTACACTTAACATAAAATATTCCAAGTGTAAAAACTTCCGAAGCCAGAGACCAAGTTCTTCCGAAGCCAAAGATGAAGTCTTCCGAAGCTTTAAAGACAAAGTCTTCCGAAGCCATTTTGTTGTGAAGGCTGATTTCTTCAGAAGATAGAGAAAAGATGCTTTATCTGATCTACTTTTGATAAAGCTGACCAACTTTCTGCTGCAACTTTGATAACTCACCAACTGTATGAGTTGGTGAAACTTCCATGCTTTAGTGAATAGTAGATAAATTCTTTGTCTGTAATTTTCTTCTTTTGTTCCTTTAGACGTTTTGTAATAGGAAAGTCAGTGAGCTATGGCATGTCATAGTCACTAGTCAAAAGGCAATCTGCCTTTTGACTCTAGATTGATGTTTTTGTCTAGATCAGTCAATTCTTACTATCCTTCCAAGTATTGATGGTTGTAGGTTGTAGTATGAAAGAGTCTCAGGTCCTTGTATTTTAAATCATGCTTTGAACATCTGTAATGGAACTTGAGATCAATATACAACATCCTTGAAAACTATACCTGTGTTACTGTTCTAAGTTCTGTCTTATTGTTACTTGTGTTCTTTGTATCTTCAAAGTATCCGGTTTCGTATTTGAGTTGTTAAGTGATCTAAGATCACTCCTCTTGTGAAACTAATTATAGTTCACACCCTATCCCGGTTTTGCAGTTATGCTAACATTGCACCACCTATTAATCATGATTATACATCTTTGCCTTCATCAATTACAACTCATGATGAAGAGACCTATGGTTTAAGTTTTCAACCAAAAACAGACTTCACACCTCCGGACAATGTTTCACTAACTGTTGACCCAGTCACAAAAACTAAAATTAATATTAATAATGACAATTCTTTTACAGAAAGTGTGAAGATAGAAGATTTGGTTGAAGAGTGGGAAAGCGATGATGAATTTGATTTTATAGAAAATAAGATTTGTAATGAAAAGCAGACTTGTAATTCATCATCTATGATAAATGAAAAATTGAAAGTTTTTGTTGATTCAAATGATTGTCCAAATCTGTCAAATAAGGATAAGAAACGAGAATCAAAAATGAACTTTAAAAAAAACAAAGTAAATGTGTCACATCATCCATATCAGACTTGAAAACTGATTTCAAGAATAGATTTGTTTCTATAGGCAACATTGATAATGATGATCATATTTTTAAAGAAACAAATACTAGTTTCTTTAAAAATAAATCTTCTATTATTGCTAACACTATGAAACAATATGTGTGTAGAACAGGTTTGAAAGACACTGGTCCTAATTCAGTAAAGACGGTTCATAAGGATAAAGTCACAAATCATGCTACTTCAGCATCAATAATGAATCCAAAAGCTAGGATCAATACCTCAATTTCTTCGAAATCATCTCGAGAAATTCATAGCGAGAGAAAGGAAAGAGAGACTATTAAAGAATCAAAAGGCCAAGGACATACTAAGGACAGATTCTGTGATAACTATGGAAGTTATCCAAAACAGTTTGTGCAAAACATAAGAGCACCAAATACATATAATAAAATTTGTTGTTATGTGTGCGGAAAGCCAAATCATATGGCTAGAAATTGTTGTTATCAACATCAGTTAACAAGCAAGCAGAAATTTCATAATTCAATTGCAAACAATAGAAAATATTTCTTTGTAAATGAAAATTTAAAAAGGAATTTAAATCAATCAAATATGTTTGCTAAAAATAATACTGATTTAAACAAAGGAAAGACAAAAGTAAAATTAGTACAAGTTGATGATAACAATTTCATCACACTACCAAACAAACAAGTTCAAAGGTGGAAAATTAAAAACAATTCACCCGAGCCTTTTGTTGTTGAAAAATGCATTTTTGATGACAAAAGAGATATGATATTGCAAAATGTATCATATTTAGATGAAAACAAAGAGCTCAAGTCAACCATGGCTTGGGTTCCTAAAAATGAATAAATTTATCCAACTGTGCAGGAACAACCAAGACAAGTTATCAACAGTGTTTGGCATGTAGATAGTGGTTGTTCACGACACATGACAGGTAATATATCTCTGTTAAACAACATACAACCATACAACAGACGATATGTTATCTTTGCGGGGGACAAAGGAGGTAAGATTACAAAGAAAGGTACAGTGACAAATGGTGTATTAAGCTTTGAAGATGTCAATTTTGTAGAGGAACTAAAACATAATTTTCTTAGTGTCTCTCAAATTTGTGACAAAAAGTATTCAACATGTTTCACTGATAAAGAATGTCTTATATTAAAACCTGGCTTTGTAATTTCCGATGAATGGATTTTATTGAGAACTCTGAGAACCAAAGACACGTATTTACTTGATATGAATGGTTCACATTCATTTGTAGTTGCGTCGTGTTTGTTATCTAAAGCCTCAGAAAGTGACACATTGTTATGCAATCATCGTCTTGGTCATGTAAATGTTAAAACTATGAATAAGCTGGTTAGAGGAAATCATGTTATTGTCCTACCTTTGAAAGAATGTCAACTAATAGAGCATTGTCTGTCATGTTCTAAAGGCAAACAACATAAAATTCCTCATAAACCAATTGCTCATACTCAAATTAACTCTATTCTTTAATTGCTACACATGGATTTATTTGGTCCTGTAAATGTTTTGAGTTTGGGACGTCGTGCATATTGTTTGGTTATTACTAATGATTTTTCTAGATTTACATGGGTTTTCTTTTTAGCAACCAAAAATGAGACACTTCATTTGCTGATGAAATTCATGACACTTGTGGAAAATCGACGGACAAAACAATCAAATGCATACGCAATGATAATGGAACCGAAATCTGTAATCATGACTTGAACGAGTTCTGTGATTCAAAGGGGATAGCAAGACAATACAGTTCTGGAGAAACTCCATAATAAAATGGAGTTTCTGAAAGACGAAATAGAACCTTAATTGAAGCAGCTAGAACTATGTTATCAGCAGCCAAATTACCTTCATTCTTTTGGGCTGAAGCTGTTAAAACAGCATGTTATGTACAGAATCGTGTTTTAGTCAATAAACAAAAAAATATGACTCCTTATGAAATCTTTTTCAAAAATAAACCCAAAGTTAAATATTTCAAAACTTTTGGATGATGTTGTACTTTGTTAAACACATCTGATAATAAATCAAAATTTGATGAAAAAGGTGATGATTGTTATTTTATTGGTTATGCAGCCAACAAAGTAGCATATCAGGTTTATAATAAAAAAAACTAAACAAATAATTGAGTCATTTGATATTTATTGGTACGAATCTAACAAAACAGATGCAAGTTCAACACCTTCATGGGTTTATGATTATTCTTCTTTATTTGAAACATTTAATCAAAAATCTATTGTTTCTACAGTTGATCCACCTTTGACATCCTCAATTCAAGATATCTTTGTTGATAATATTGGATCTACATCTTCTCAAGCTAAAGGAATATCTTCAGATATACCTTCATCTTCTAATGTTGTAGCTATTCCACATTCTATTCCTGAAACAGATTTACCTCATTTCGTTACAGTTGTTGAACAAATGCCACAAGTTTCAGATCAAAGTTCATCTTCTAGTTTAAGAGATCCAATTGATACTATTCAAGTACCATTTGAAGATCTATATAATTGCAATGATAATCAAGACGAAGATATTGTTTATCAACCAGAAGGAGTGAACACTGCTGAAGAACCTGTTGGTCATATGTCTAACTTAGATGAAGTTATCTCTGAAGATGTTATTCCGCAGCTGAGACTTCATAGAAACCATCCAACGAAAACAATTATTGGTCTATTATCACAAGGCGTCAAAGTCAATAAGGAGCTATAAACACATGTTTATATTCAAGTTTCTATCTCAAATAGTGCCGAAGAATGTTGAAATAGCATTAAAAGAAAACAGTTGGGTAGAGGCCATGAAAAACAAACTAATGCAATTCAAAAAGCTGAATGTTTGGCATCTGTGTGAATTACCAAAAGGTAAGTTGCCAATCGGAATGAAATGGATTTTCGAAAACAAAATGGATGAAAAAGATGTGATTGTCCGCAACAAGGCCAGACTTGTTGTACAAGGATTATATCAAATTGAAGGGCTTGATTATCAAAAAGTATACGTTCTTGTTGCAAGAATAGAAGCTATACGAATTTTTCTGGCATATGCTTCATTCAAAAACTTCAAAGTTTATCAAATGGATGTCAAAACTGCATTCTTGTATGGTGAAATGAAGGAAGAAACCTATGTCTGTCAACCACTGGCTTTTGAAGATCCAGATCATCCTGACTATGTTTACAAGTTAGACAAAGCACTTTATGAATTACATCAAGCTTCTTGAGCTTGGTATGCCACTCTCACTGAACATTTGCTTGCAAATGGTTATACACGAGGTGAAATTGATCAAACTTTATTCATACAAAAGACTGGTGATGATATGATTCTAGTTCAAGTTTATGTCGATGATATTACCTTTGGATCTACCAATGATGATTTGTGCAAGGAATTCGAAGCAGTCATGGAGAAGAAATTTGAGATGAGTTCTCTTGGAGAAATGATGTTTTTCTTGGGTATCCAAGTTAAACAAGATGAGAAGGGAATGCTGACACATCAAGAAAAGTATATTCACAGTATCCTGGATAAATACAAATTCTAAGACTCCAAGACAGCTTCTACTCCTAT
Organism: Flaveria sonorensis; assembly: GCA_025506505.1. Taxonomy (NCBI): domain Eukaryota; kingdom Viridiplantae; phylum Streptophyta; class Magnoliopsida; order Asterales; family Asteraceae; genus Flaveria; species Flaveria sonorensis. Next base: position 27,820,355 of record CM046439.1, on the reverse strand, counting down.
GTCTTCTCGTCCTACTTTGACTCCAGATCTCACGAGAGAAGATGTTGATCAATATATGTATCGATCAATGATCGGATCTCTGATGTATCTCACTGCAAGCAGACCGGACATCATGTTTCCAGTTTGTCAGTATGCACGTTATCAAAGTAATCCAAAGGAATCTCACATGAAAGTTATCAAGAGGATTTTTAAGTATCTCAAGGGTCAACCAACACTCGGCCTTTGGTATCCTAAAAATTCTGATATCAATTTATTTGCTTACACTGACAGTGATTATGGAAGATGTAACTTGGATAGGAAATCTACTGCGGGTGGTTGTCAAGTTCTTGGCATTAGGTTGACTTCATGGCAATGCAAGAAACAGCAGACAGTATCTACTTCAACTGCAGAGCTGAATATGTGGTTGCATCAAGCTGTTGTTCACAAATCGTTTGGATTCAACAGCAACTCCTTGATTATGGCCTTAATATTTATGATACTAAAATCTTTTATGATAATACTGCAGTTCTAAACATTTCCAATTCAGCATTCAATGACAAAACACATCGATATCCGCATGCATTTCATTCGTGACTGTTTTGAATGCAAACTTATCCATTTGGAATCAATTTCCACAAATGACAACATTGCTGATTTGTTTACTAAGGCGTTTGATCATTCTCGATTTGACTTTTTAGTTCAATATTTGGGAATGATTAACTTTGGTTAACACTTAGTCTTACACCCTTTTCAAAAATATTTTGTTTTTCTTGTTTTGGTTAAAATTGTTATTTTCTGCCTAAATAATCACAATTTTAAGGGGGGGGGGGGGGGAATTTGAAAAATAAAAAAAAATATTCTTAGGGGGAGTAAAGAGTTAGAAGAAAATTACAAAAATATTTTAGTTATAAAATTTGAAAAATTAACTTTCAAGAGTATACATGAAATGATATTACATTTATTGATTTTGATCTAATACATCTTAAGGCTTATCAGAAACTAAATTGGTTTATGTTTGATATGTTGATAGGATTGAAATTCAAGAATGAAAAGCACTATGCTCTGTGATTCACTGAAAGTAAATGTCTATGACTAAAGTGAATAATTCATCAAGGTTTTATGGTAACACTGATTCCTTGCTAATATAGACTGAGAGTTACAGTCTAGTCATACTCAAGCCAATAGCTTTCTGTTCTAGTCTATTTCAAATACTATATATACATACATATGCATAAATCAAAATTATATAAAAATATATATATAAACGAATGAAAACAAATTACAATAGAAAAAGTATTCAAAAGGAGCAAAAAGAAGCCAAAGACTATTTAGAAATAAAAGATGACAATGTGCACAAGTAATAAAGATATGTCATAGACATACATACTATATGACAAATATTTTCATTTTATTGAGAATATGTTCTGACACAGAAGGCAAAATCAAAAGATGGGGCATGTAAGTCTGAATTGGCATATAAGTCCTAAACGCCTTGCGAGGGCACAACATAAGTCCGACTGGCAGTAACTAAGTCCTACAACTTGTTAATATTATGTGTTCAGAAATGTTTATCATGCTAGTTAAAGCTCCAAATAGTTATTATATAGGAAATAATTGGTATTGAGAAAGCTGATCAGAAGCGAAAGGTTTAAGTCAAATTGGGGTGACTTGAAATCTCAAAATGTCTTGAAGCATGATAAGAGTTTTATAGAATTTTGATGATGAAATTCACTGAATTCGTATAATCTTATAAAAACATGATAATATCATAGCTTATGTGTCTAAGTAAAACTTGAAGCCCAAGTTTAACATGGACATAATATATTGACAATCAACATAATCAGGTTAATTTATACTAGAGCTGAAAGATGATAATGATCAACTTCTAAAATATGATCTTGTACTTGAAAATTATCAAAAATAGTTATTGTGTCAAATTGATTTTTTATTTTTGTTAAAAGAGTATTTTGTTTACTTTAGTTTTCGTTTTACAAAATGTTCAAAATTAAGGGCGTTAGAATAATTGTAAACACTTAATTAGACACAATCTTTTTCATAACATATCAAAAGGCTCAATAAGATCACTAAAATTCAATAAAAAGTTAAGATGTTTAAAAAATAATAATTTTTCAAAGAAAAATAAACTTTTCGCGCGAAAGGTTAACATCATGCGAAAAGTTCATCATGCGAGAACCCTGACTTCTCGCGCGAGAAGTCAGAGTCTTATATAAAGCACAGTGTACGAAAAGTCAAGTATTCGCACAAACTTACTCTGAAATTTCACTCTCAAATTCTAAGTGTTGAAACGCTGTCCAAATAGAAAACTTTGTTCATTGTGATCGCCCATTGATTCTTAATCACTTGCTAAGGTATATAGACGTTAATGACTTCGATTTGAATGTGTTTGAAATCTGTCCGAAACTTAAAAGACTTAAAACATGTTAAAATCGAACAAATTAATCACAATAAACCTTAATAATGACTTAATCGATACCTATGAAACATGTTTTAATGGCTAAAACACCTTGAAATTGACAGATTGAAAATTTGAAGTGCAACAGACTTTTCGCGTGCAAAAAGTACTCTGCATATGAACGGACGCGAAAACTTGACTTGTCGCGCAAGAAGTTGACCTCTAGTCAAATTCAAATTCAAGCGATAACTTGACTTGTCGCAAGAGACTTGACTTGTAGTTTTTGCGCGAGAACTTGGAGTTTTCGCGCGAGAAGTTCAAAATTTCAAAAAAAATTTCTAAGTGTTGGAATTTTTTTTAGTCTGAAATTTTTCTAATTTTTTATTTTTTTATTTTTTTTGTGTACTGATCATAGTGTTTAATATTTTAGATGGCTAGGCCTATGGTTTTCAACAAAAACCATAACACTATAGCTTATCTTCAATGATGGCCCTGATGACAAAGCTCTATTCAGATCACTTATTGAGGGACTTAAGACATCCTGGATTTATCATGCTATATCTGCTAGTCCTACTATCTATACTGATGTCATAGATCAGTTTTGGCACACAGCGGCTAATGAGATCGATGAGGATGGAGAACCCTATATTACTGCCACTGTTAAGGGCAAGAGGGTTGTGATTACTATTGAGATAGTCAACAGCGTGTTGCTACTTGAAGATCAGCCTCATACACCGGTGAAGATAGATGACGATGCAGTTAAGGATTGTTTGGTTCGTATGGTTTACAATCATCGATACCCATCTTTGGAGAAGAAGTATCTGCCACCCTTCTTGAAGTACTTATCTCACCTAGTGATCCATTTCCTTAGCAATCTCAAAGCGGGCATGGATAGTCTTAGCGCAGTTTTCGGATTCCTACTTGTATCACTAGTTGATGATCTTCCATATAGCATATCCAAGGCGATCTTTTCTAAGATGCAGAAGAATGTTATTGCTACGGTGGGGAAGAAGTTCATTATGTACCCTAGATTTTTTCAGATGATAGTGAATGTTGCTCATCCTGAGCTAGCAGTGTCTGATTCATCCATGTATGTGGTAATGACGATAAAGAAAGATGTATTCACCTATTTTATGGGTGCACGATGGAATGCTTGGGATGGTTCCCATTTTGCCAAGTTAGGAAGGTTTGTTGATGATTTCCAAGTTGAGGCTAGACCACAAGAGACTGATACTCCACATATTCACAGAGATGTTACAGCTGGTACATCTACATCTTCTGCTCAAGCTGCTGAAGCTGTTACAGCTGGTCTATCCATGAGTATTGCTACCAGATCTGATGTTGATGCTGAGATAGATTCATGGTTCACTAACAGTGGGAGTGAGACTGATAGTGATCAGATCGGGAATGTTCCATATGTTTAACAAGAATGTCCCAGAGTGCGAGAAACTCCTGCAAAACGCATTGCTGAGGAACGTGATCCTGATTTTGTTCCCGAAGAAACTCCAGTGTCTAGGGGGAGGAGAAAGAGAATGGATAGGAGAGCGGGTGAAATTCCTTGTGATAGGGGTAAAGGACGTGGCGTGTTGAGGAAATGTCGGAGCCCTGTGACCATTGAGCCGATTGAAGAGGAGGTTATAGTTACTGAGACTCCTGTCACAGTGAGTTAGGCAACACCAACTAAAACACCATCTGAGTTGTCCACTGCTACTGCTGATATTATGAGGACTCCTCCGAGAGAACAAGTGGATGATGAGATGATTGGTATGGAAGACTTCATAAACACACCTCCTGAGCTGAGACAGGGTGCTAGTGCATCTACTAGTTCACCTACACGTATTACACTTAAGGATTGTGTACGTACTTTGGAGAGGGAAATGTTTGAGAAGACTCAGGTAATTAATGAGTTACAGAGGCAGATAACAAAAAGGATGAAAGGATTAAGGGTCTCGAACATCAACAAACATTTATATTCAGCTATGTTCAGATCCTCGAGCAAAATCTGTGGGAGTTCACTTCAAGTGGGTCATTTCAGTTTTCTCAACAAAGAACCACTGAAGTAGGAGAGAGTAGTGGACAACAACCTGCTGGTCCTGAACCTACTGAAGATCCTATAGTATCTATAGAGCTTCCTGTTGATCCTGTTGTTTAGGAAAGGACAACAGAGACTGCTGATGTTGGTCAAGAGTCACCCTCCACAGATGTTCATATGACTACTGAGGACCAACCTGTAGTTTATATTGGAGAGGTGTTTGTAGAGCCAGAGCATATGATGCCTATTCTAAATCTAGTTGAAGATGAGGATGAAGGGTTGGATTTGATTGATTATGATTCTTCTGATGATGAGAATGAAGAGGATGATGATGATGATGGTGATGATGGTGATGAGGGAGATGATGATGATGATAAGAAGGATGATGGTGATGATGATGATCAGGGTGGTGATATAGGTTCTGCAACTACTGGTAATGCTGGATCATCGGGCATTGACAATGTCTCTCGACCAAGTCCCGAGGATACAGTTGATTACACACCATTAGACCCTGAAACTGAGGCTGCGTATGAGAAGGAGTTTTATACATTCCAGCAAAGTCTGATTGTTGAGGAGACGGAAGAAAATTTGGTGTATTTGATGATTTGGAAGAAGGAGTGGAATACATAGATATATTTGGAAGCAGTCTCAAAGACTTGTTTTCAGATACTTGATTGAAGAAGGTGAGATCGTAGGGGAGTCGAGCAATACACAAACGACTGACGAGACAACAAATGTTACAGGTCAAGGTGTTGTTAGGTCGGTAACTTAACAGTTAGTGCTCCTCCTCCACCAAATTATATTCATACGCTAAGGCATTACAAACCTTTCACAAGGTATGGAAACTCAAAACCCATCATCAGTTGGGCATACGATCAAGAGAAGAAGATGTATATAGTGAAGAGGAAGGGTGGAGCGATAGAGTAATTTCAAGACGAACATGATTTTCATACACTCAGAGCATAGGATTTATATGCTATGGGTCGTGTTCTGTTCATTAACCCAAGCAATTACAGCAAGGCGAATTGGATACGAAACATGATTTGGAGGCAGAGCAAAACCAAGTTTAATGACTTCAAAAATGCTAAATCTAAAGTCATTGAAGATGAGACCCGGATTGACCAAACACAAACAAGCCTATGAAGATAAGAGTTTACAAGCATCCGAGGTATGCTAAGAAGATTCCTATTCAATCTCCGATGCAAGTTAATAGATTTAATAGCTTGTCTAAGCTTAAGGGGTGGATTTGTGAAAAAGAGACGGGTCACGCGTTGATTGAATGTGAAGACAAAGAGTACCGTATCATCGACCCAATGGATTTGCTACAGTTTGGTAAAGAAGATTTGATGAAGTTATAGGCATGTCCAATTACAGCTGATGAATCTGTACACTTCATAGAAACACAGTTCAGTTGGATGATTACGAAGGCCCTGAATAACAAGATGTACACGTATGGGGGCAGCTGTCAGGTTGCAGACGTGGACTTCTGACAGCATCGATTTACCGAGCCTAGGGGGAGATTATAAGGGTTGAACCTAGAGGCTCGGGAAATCAAAATCAAGATGAAGATCAAGATCAAGTCCATGCGAGATTCTAGAGTTACCGCGCGAAAACTGGTTCTCGCACGACAACTACTAGTCGCGCGAGAACTTCTTTTTGCATATAAATAGAAGTTTAGCTTTGTAATTAGATAGAACTTTGATAGAGAGATTTTTCACTTTCCTGATTTGTACTTACTGTACTTGTAATCAAATCAAAGATCAATAGATTGTGAAGTTTATATACTCGTTTATTCTTCATTTCTATATTCAATCTTATCTTCTGTGATGATTACATTCCGCATTCTTATCACGAGATCGAACTAATTGTCTGATCCTTACAGTATAGCTATTGAATTTGATGATTTTGAGACATTCTATGAGTTCATATGCTTAATCAAATAGAATCATCTTAATTGGTTTGACTCCCATTCAATAAAGCTTTTTAATCAAAATCAACATATGTGTGTAAGTGATTAAGTAAATAATAGAATAACAAAACAAAGTAAAATGTAAATGAATTTTTATCATAAGAATAAGTTACTTGGATTTAACTCCCCTTTAATAATAAAATTAATTCAAAGTATGGATTCTCAAAATCATTATATCAAATCTAGAAAAGGCTCAAGCTAAGGTATCAATTCATATGCCTATTTGGAAAGGTTCCACAATTGTTATCACATGACAATTAAGCACCTAAAGTCATTTAAAGAAGCATAGTGATGATGTGTGTCTTAATGAAATTAAATGATATGACTCCAGCTAAGGTTATCAATTCCCACAACAATATTAGAAAGTTGCCAATATAATGATCACATGAAAACCACTATAATTTGGAATCAAATTATCAAATATTGTCTTTGAACAAAGAGTTTTTTTCTACCGATCCCTATGGATCCCTTGATATGATGCTATCTATCATAATGGTAGTGATATTGAAAAGAAACCACATCCCGGCCTCTATCTAGAGTCTATAATATAATACGAGAACCTTTAAAACCAGATTTACAAATCATAACTTCAAAACCCTATTCCTAGTAGGTCAAAATGCCACTTCTACATAGTCATAGGAATATGAATTACAAAATCAACTAACATAAAGCTAGCGACTTGCTGCAATCCTTTTAAAATGTCACTTTTAATATAAGTAGATCGTTACTTCAAGTCACTAACACAATCCAAAAAGCAAATCCATACGTGGTATTTAAAAATTAAATAGAATTTATCTGACCTAAGTAAGTCAAGATAACTAGCAAGCATGGCAATATAAGAAACAACAAAGATCGAACTGCATTAACATAATGAAACATTGTTACAAGATTAGAAAGTTGTTGCATGGTTATTGATTCTTGGAAATGATGATGAAAGGTGCAAATTAAGCAAGTATACTAGAAATTCCACTAGGAAAATAAGATGGGAGTGTTGTGTAAGAGGTCCCTTTTAATGAACCAAGAACTTCAATTTATAGGTTCTTTGGAAGGTATGTCACCGTAGTGCCTGGTGCGGCACAACTCTACGGTTGGGAACCAGTCTACTTAACGAACCTGCACATAAACATTTCTAAAACATTTATTGACCACGGTGGCACGGTACTTGACGCACGAGCCATGGTGTACATTGAGGCACGAGGGCATGATACTTGCAACACGGAGCGTGGTCTTAGGGAAGATTTTGCCTTCTATTATTGAAGCACAAGGGCATGCTTGATGGGGTACAACCCATGGTTGACCTCCTCTTTTGATCATTTCTTCAATTTTCATCTAATTTTTTGTTGTTTAATAATCTACGGGTTAATTTATCCTAAAAATTCAAAACGAACTAATTATGATTCAAATATACTATGATCTTCAGAAAATCAATTGAGTGTAGAAATGATGTAATATATATATATATATATATATATATATATATATATATATATATATATATATATATATATATATATATATATATATATATATATATATATATATAGTTTTATACAAATCAAGTGTTCCCACACTTGAATATATGTCTGTCCTTAAACACACCTCAAATATCATAATAACAACCCCAAATGGAAAAAGGCAAAATAATTCGTAATGGTAAGGCCCTAAATATACAAATAGCAAAGTATAACAAATTCATGTAAACACCTTGATTTGTGATTTTTAAGAAAATATTTACAAGAATAATAAATGTACTAAAATTCTAATTATATACGATTCCACACACCTCACAAGTGATCAATTAACACTTGGTAAATATATGGATCAATCTCAAAGTGTTTAGTGAATAACTCATGCTAATACGAAGTAAGCAAAATCATACGCTTAAAAAGGAAACAAACGTCTACCTATTAACATAAACTAGCAGTTTTTCCATATCGCGCGATGCGCGAATAGTTCTTTCCTAAATAACTAATTCAAGTATAGGTGCGTTGGCTCAGATTTCATAACTCATTGCTACTGCGAATATCGTAGATGTAGTGCAAAATCATAGCACAAAATCACAGTGACATCACGAACGCCACGCCAAACAATGAGATAGAATTCGATTCATCATCTTCACTTGTTCATGGATTAGAATTCAATAATCACTATTACTTACATCCTAAATTTTACATATAGGATAACAGTAGCAAGTAGAGGAGCTGATCATATTTGGAGGCTCAGCAATCAAACTCGATGTGGCTGCAATCAGATGTCGCGCCAAAACACTGAAGGTTGACGTCTTATTAGGCATCATTGCCTCATGGTTTTCATGAACCAAGTGTATTTAGCTGCACACTTTCTTATTGCTCGAAATTTACATCGTTACCCAAAGCCATATCATTGATATAACAAACCCAAAAATATCATGTGTTATAACCGATAATGATCCTGTAATTAAGGAATCATCTAACTATACAGCCTGTTGGCTAAGAACAGACCAACCAAAAAACAACAACAAAAAACATGCAATTCTCAAGGGTGGATGATCACCAAGGGTGGCTCAAATACAGGTAACCTTGAACATCAAATACAACCACCAACCATAACCTACAAACCAACATCTTATAATAGACAAACCATCCACAATAAGTGTTAGATGAACTAATGTCCATCTTCATCGACATCAGCAAACAACAGGCTCACACATATTGCAATAAAGTCGAGCAAACCAGGGTCTCAATAGAGCTAAAGCTCAACGTCATCGATCTGTGTAACAAAGTCTCAGGTAAGAGTCAAAGAACCATCACTAACACCAAGAAAATATTAAGAAAACATCGGTATCCACCCAAAAACCAAATCTGAAAACCCTAAGACCAGACCAAAACGGTGCAGGTAGCATAGCATGACATAAACAGACAGAGGCAGTTCATGGCACCTGGTCAAAGCCAAAGGGGAGGCGACATGACAAAAGATGCACCAGCATCAGAATGAAATCATATCTGAGATCTATCTAACATCGAACAGACACACATGCATCACCACCATCGGAAACAAAATCAGATCTAAGACCGATATAACATCGAACCTTTGATAGGAAGCCGACATGCAACCGACCACATCGGCGTCAAAACCGACGCCATCGTCGGCGTCGGTATGGCGTCAACACCGAAGCCATTGCCGGCGACTCCCCCTTTCTTAGGCCGGCAACGAACAATAGCGCAACCCTCAGTGACCGAGCCCATGCCATGGCCATAATAGAGAGACGAGAGAAGTAGTGGTGGTAGAACAGACATGACGACGACGGCAAACAACGAAACCGACCGGCCACCGCCAAAGGGCGAAGAACAGGTCTGCAACTCTTGAGGTGCAAATGAAACAAATAAACCCTTTTAAACTCTACCCATGCAATGAAGATTGTACACTAAGCCTCACAACCTTTACCTTTAAAGCTGAAATTCGAAAACCACCCCTAAGTTACTGTTCATGACGTTTCTCTTTTCATATATAGGTAAATACGCACAAAGGCAATGAAAACTTAATTCAAGTTGTATTGGGTGGCTTGGACTAAGAATGTGGATGTGTGGTTTTAAATAATGGCTAGAATTGCAACAAATATCAATAATTAATAATATGCACAAACTAAAATAAATTTCTCAAAATAAGGCTTGACACTTTTCTAGATATTAGTAATAAATGGAAAAACAAAAGGAAGCCACTAGAATAGGGTAAAAAAATCGGTTGGGTGTAAACTATAAAAAAGTTATTAAGTGGCTAAATATCATCAGAATGCGAGTGTGAGAACGTAACGAATATGCTCGAATTGTGTAATGTAGAGGATATGCATTTTTGGGCATGGAAAGTAAAATAAAAAGAATGAACAAACGAATCATAGGGTTAAAAAACCTAATTACCTTACTTGTTCGACCCTTGAAGCATGGTCCATGCCTTGTCAGGCACAAGCCATGTTCGACTTATACAATATTTTGAAGTTTAATGAATTTCCTTGTTTTCTTCCAACCCATTGGTGGTGTTCTCACATACCATGTGATAGATGAACATACCTGATTCTCTGCAATCTCCATGGTACAAAAAAGTTAGTTTTCATCTCTTATCGAAAATAAATTCAAATCAAACACAAGTTATGAATATATATACGTATGTCATGTTTATTTCTGGGTCACCATAACCTGACTTTAGTGGTTAGTGGGAGAATGTTTCTTCATCTTCCCCCTCATTAACAATGACGTTATAGTGTTTCAATCAATGTCTATTAACTTTAAATGGTTCTCAATAGTAACGTATGAGAAAGCCTCAGTTACTGTAAAGGGCCTATCCATCTGGATTTGAGCTTTCCAGGAAACAAATGCTATGAAGAATTATATAGCCAGACTTGTCACTCACTTGGAATTCTTGAGGTCATTCAAGTGTTGATCATGGAGTCTTTAAACATGTTCCTTGTAGATTCCAGAGTTACAGTAAGCCCGATCTCTTAGTTCCTATAGTTCATTAATCTAAGATTAACATTTCTTTCATGCGACTATAAGCTGAAGGTTACTGTTTTCAAAGCCCAATATGCCCAACGTTTTAATGGTGTAATCTGTATAGAAAATAACATCATACAAAAAAGTTAAGAAGCTTTTAAAAAAAGGTGATGTTTTTTTAAAAGGGATGAGAATTTTGAAAATTGGGGGGGAGGGGAGGAGGGGGAGGTTGTTACATTAGTGGTATAACGCGCTGTAAAAACTAATTAAACTGCATAATTATGATGTAAGTGTTCCTTATCAAAATTTGTGACCGAAGACATGATGCGACAACAATAAAAATTGATTTATAGTGTCTTAGAGGAGTCTTAATGTTAATACATGGTAGTAGTGTAATCATTAAGTTATTATCTTGTTAATGTCAAAAATAGATTATTAGTAAGTGTATGTGACAGTATATATAGAGTAAACATTGTAATCACTTACTATATATGAATTCACATTGATAAATGTTTTAGTTATGTGACTATATAAATTAAAATGCTCTGCTTGTTATATTCACAAAATCAAAAAAATGTGGACCAAGAGCTACAAATATAAAAATAACTTATATGAAGTTGGGTTATTTATTATGTGTTCTTATTATGTGAATTTGTAAAACGATTTTTATATGTAACATATACGACCATAAAATTCTCAAATAAATACTCACTTTCCGTTACAACTATATGTTACCAGCTTTCTAACCTAGTGACACCTATTGTTTATCTTCATCAAATTGATACTAGCTTGAGTTTTTCGTAATGAGAAATTGTGAATTTTGGAAGTAGTTATAAAAGGGTGCATATTCGTCGTTAAAAGAAAGAAAAAAGAAAGTTAAAACTGAATTAATCATTATTACGAGAGATATATGAGAAAAAAAAAAAAAGTTCAACCACCTACAAGACACGTTGAAGGTTGAAAGTGCCCTTGTAAAGTAACGTGAGTACAAAGAAAGTAGGATTTTCTACCATTTGACTTTGACTAAAATTACGTGCAACGGATCCGAGGAGGAATTTTTGCTAATCATGAACACTTCAAGATAACTTACCTCCATCTTCACTCGGGTCCCACGGGTTATATGTAGAAGTCAATCCATATACACCAATATGATTTGTGTTTTGATATCATCTCATTTTGGTTGGATGGTGACATATTAAAAAAGGTAAAAAAAAGTTAATTGTATGGAATATTTTACTATTTTAATTTTCATTTGTTTACAGTTTACGATAATATTCTTTTATTAGTTTACAAAGTTTAAAAAGCAAAACATTAGACTCGTTGCTAAAAGAGATGAAGAAAGAATATTGTTAAAATGAGAAAAACTTCTCTTATTTTGTTTTACTATTTTATACATTCAAACCTTATATATGCTATGCAAATTCTGCCATAAGATATTCTCAAGAGCATATCAATATATACTAACTAATGGGTTTACTCGCGCGTTACAGCGGGATTTTCACTACACCTTTTATGTGTTTTTACTGTAGGATAAATCGAATAGTGGCGCTTCCATGTGGGTTGTTATTCATATTCATCTTAATTTTAACCCAATTCCACATATGATTATATGTGACAGATAAACCTATGTGTATGTAAATATATCTATACTATTATATAATACATTTTTTTGGATAGCGATGTAATTTTGTCAAGCATACAAGTTTTGAAGCAACATATACAAAGGAGTGCAATACATTTAGTAGGGGTAGAATAAGAAATTGATTTTGATTTTAAGACACTTTAGGGGCAATATGATAAATTTATTCATAAAATTTTTTATACATCGATATTATTGTCCTTGTCTATTTCATGTATTTAATAAACATTATTAATATATAATTTAATAATATTATATTATTTAATTCACTTTATTAAATTTTATTTTATTTATAATACTATAAATTGACATTTAAATTTATATTTACTAATTATATTTTTATAACTAATACTATATAAATTAAGTATTATTTTATTTAAATATTTAGGTATATAATTTATATATATCTTTATATTTATAATAATTATAATACTAATATTTTTTAGAAACATATTGTGAGTTTAATAATTTTAATATTTATCTATATCTTTTATAATAAAAATAAAAAGAGGTTAAAATGGTAATTTTACATATGGATTAAAACACCCATATAAGAAGGTATGCTTAAATTTAAAAAAATTAACCATTTATTTTATTTATGTTTTTACAATAAAGTATGACATATGATGCTTATAATAAAAATACTAAAGCATATACACGTGCCTAAACAAAATCATCATTTACCTTCGATGTCGTTCATTCATTGCGATTGAGCACTAATCCTTCTTTCCTTTGCCTTTGCCTGTTGTTAACAACTCAACAACAACCAAGATGGTAATTTGTGGTGACAATTTCTGCATTAACTTTCTCCAATCTATACAAATCACCATCGAAAGCTGCATCCAATGATCATAAAACTCTAATATACAATCATAAAATGAAACCCCTCCTAAAATCTAGGTAATAAATGCTTTCCGACCACAAAAATCACCCATGCTTTCACTAATCTTGTTCGGATAATATAATTGTATTAAAAACTTTTGTAATATACGTAATTGTTTTCTTTCATTCAATTTTTTGAATAATTATATTTTGATTTTTTAATTTACGTCATAATGCAACGAGTCGATACTGACTAAAATCGAATTCTCAAAAAATCGCGCAACAGCCGTACCACCACAACGCGCGGGTATTTTCACTATACATATATATGTATGTGCAATGGTGGATTTAACATCCTACTCAATGAGGGTAAGAAACTTTTTGCCGATGCATTGGCGTTTCCATGTGTTAGTAATGAGTTCTTATAAAAAATATTAAAAAATGTTTGACAAAATAGGTGTTTATAAATATTTTTCATCAAGTCATGTCTAAGTGTATTGAAATTTTAGATCTGTTTTAAAAAATTATACCGGATAATATAAATGCAACTGAAAAAACTTGTTAACTCTCAATAGTGGCAACTTAGGATATAGCAACTACTCTATAAACGTTGTGTGGAGCATGTGACACCGTACCTAGCTAGTAAATCACCAACTCTAAACATGGATCATCTCAAACCCATGCATACACCAATCTCCATCCAAGAGAAGCTTTAATATCATTAAGCAATTTCACTACAGGCAATAAAATTATTTTAACAAGCCTCTCAAGTACAACTTAATAATACTAACATTTCATCATTTTCATTACTTTCGCATCAGAGTATTTATGCTAAAATTACCTATTTGCGCGTTAGCATTATTATAAATTGATTGTCCTAATTTGGGTCCAGAAGATAAATGGGTGAAAAATACCCAAAGTGCTATTTTTTTATTAAACCTCCCAAATCACTTCAATAAGAAAACCATATTATTAGTTTGCCTATGATAAATTGATTATAAAAAAAAGCAGAACATTGGTAAAAATTAATAGAAAAGATACACTTGATCGCTCAAATAACAATAATGAAAAACATGTATCAAATTAAAACTATATGCTAACCAGTAGGAAAAACATAAAATCATAACTAAAACATGAATACAAAGAATTAAAAATTACAAAAATTTAGAAAAGTATGTAAGAACAAACAAAAAGGACCTCTTAACATCAAGAACATTTAGAAGAATAAAGAATTACCAACGAACAAAGACAAATATACCTAGCAATGCGATCAACTTCACAGTATCTGCACGCAAAGAGAAAAAAAATGAAACTCTTTTGTTACTATGTTATTAAAACTAAAATTTACAAAGAAAACACCTCAATCTAGTAACGAACTAACTATTACCATCCACATATGTCTATTAAAGATTTATTGCGATTCCATTGATTACCTGATTTCATTTAGTTGTTAATTACTTTATATCATATACATCAAGAAAACAAACAATTAATGAGTACCTAACTTCATAAGTGACAAGTCGCATATGCAAATTTGTTTCTTCACAAAGCCCATCTGTTTCTTCACAAAGCTTCCTAATCTTTAGATAACTATAAATAACAATAAACAACTAATGGTTACCCACCATATATCAAATACAATATGAACAAATAAACAAATAGAAATAAACCAATAGCAATCAAATTATACGACAAACAAAAAGCTACATAAAACTAAAAATCTACAGTAAGTGAAAATCTACTATGAACTAAAAACTTGCTATGAAATAAGTAGATATAGGAATAAACCAATAATTACTAAATCTACTGTGATACATGTGAAAGTAGAAATTAAAATCTGTTGGGAAATAATAAAAGTAGATATAAATTAATAACAATTAAGTTTACTGTGAAATGAACCATAGCAATTAAATTTGGTATGATCTAAAAGTCTGATGTGAACTAAAGGTCTAGTGTGAAAAAAATAGAAAAAAATAGATATCAATTAGATTCTGTCATCAGTAAATAAGTAACTAAAGTTTATAATGAACCTTACATCAACCATAAACCTACATAAATCTATTATGAATAAAGATCAGTAAGTAAAATTTAATTAAGTTACTGTGCAGGTAGCAATTTATTAAATCTGTAATGAAAATCATCATCTGAAAGTTGATCTGTATTTCTCCTAGATTTAAATCAAAGGCTGGTACAAAATTCAAAAAGGCATTGTGATTTTAAATAAATAGTAGCAAAGCAAAACAAAAAAACCTATTCCCACATAATAGTAGATTTGATGAAACAAAAAACCTAATGTACATAAATAAATGATATAAACTAACATAAATAAATGATATAAACTACAGGTATAAAATAGTGTGTAAACTCCTTTTAAAAAAAGAAAACAATTGGATATTACAACAACACATAAACAAAACTTGATATATAGAAACTCACTGAGAAACAACACATTATATATAAAAGTGGTTTGGAGGTGATGTCAAGTCCATCCACGTGATGCTGACTGAACACTTCAATACGAATTTGTACAAGGAATTAATACCCAATAAGGTGAACAATATTTACATCTAGGTACAAACAAAAAACGGGCAAAATATTCACCTTAGCTGAACGAAAAATTATACCTGATGTTGGTTGAATATCCATTTGAAATTAAGTTTAAATATAGTTGACTTACAAATACCATTAAGGCCCACCACTGAAATATAATTTGCATACCATAGTTAAAAACTGAAATCAAAATACAAGATTAAGGCAAAAGTATATATAAAACCAATATTTTGATGCCGTCATCAAATTAGATACATATTTACTTAATATGAAAAACATAAAGAGTTTGTATACGGTATGCACATGTATAAATACTTATGTACAATTGTACATAACGTATACATTGTAAGTGTTAATTTTAAAAGCTGATGCTAATCAAAGATCTCTCCGCATGCTTCTGAAGTACAAGGAAGTTATTTCGGAAGATTTGACCATACACAAAGAACATTAACTAAGTGCCAAATCTTTCAAATCCAAAAGTGAAATAATCCGAACCTTAAAGACAAAGTCTTCCGAAGCCTAAAGACTAATTTCTTCCGAATACAGAGAAGACGTGCTTCTCTGACATACTTTTGACAAAAGCAGACCACCTTTCCGCTGCTAGCTCTAAAGACTCATCAACTTATATAAGTTGGTGATTACTCTTGATCAATTCATTACTAAATGATGATTTTCGAAATAGGATAGGAGCGAAGCTAGTTCAGTATGGTGTCTTTATCTGTAACTTTCCACTCTTATACTTTTATCCTTTTTGTAATACAATAGAATGTGAACTATGGCATGTCATAGCCACTGTCACTTGTCAAAAGTCAATTTGCATTTTGACTTTACATGTATTTTTTTGTTTAGATTAATGTTCAGTTGGTGTTCAAAGTATGACCGTCTATAGGATGTAGTATAAAGTATCTCATGTAACCAGTTTTAGGACTAAGCCTTGTAACAATTGTAAAACACTTGAGAGCAATATATATCATTCTTGAAAATTAATCTTTGTGTTCTGAATGCTCTTATCTTTTGTTCATTGTTTTTTTGTCTGGTTTCCTATTTGACCTAGTAAATGTGTTCTCCAACTGTGAGAATGTTGTTTGAACCATAACCTATCCTGTAATTGGTATCAAAGCTTCTTAGGCTCTTGATTATAAGATCTCACCATCTTAAATCACACTTTAGTTTCATAAACACTTACTTGCTCAAATGGTAGCTCTCACTAAAGCTGATTGGAAACTAGCATCATGACTAAGTCTACACTTATCACTCCTGATGACTTTGATACTTGGTGTACGAAGATGGAAGGCTTCATCAAGTCTCAAGATAGCAGGATGTAAAGATCTATAGTCTAAGGACCTCATATCCCAAGCACTATTTTAGCAACTATTGGAGGTGAGATAATACCAAAGGAAGTGGCTGATTATTCTGAGAAAGACTGGAAGAAAATTGATATTGATCACAAAGCCATAACCGCTTTTCAAACTGCTATTCCCAACTCCATCTACAGAGGCTTCAAGAAGTGTAAGTCTGCAAAAGAATTCTGGTATGCATTGAAGTTGATGTATGAAGGATCTGTGGAAGCTAAAGAAAATAAAAAAGACATCATGAAGCATCAGTTTGAAAACTTTACCTTCAAGATAGTTGAAACTATGACTCAACAATACTTCAGGTATGTTTAGATTGTATATACTTTTGTGGATCTTGGAGTGAAGCTTGAGAATAGGGACATAGTGAGTAAGTTCATGTTCTCTTTTCCTTGACAATGGACATACTACTGTATGGCCATTAAGAGAACTGAGAACCTCTCTACCCTCACTCTCACTGAGCTAAATGGTATTATAAGTGGTTACCAAATGGAGATGAACATGCAAAATCCATCTACCAACTCATCGAATACCCAACAGAGTTCAGCCCTTCATGTGATTGAAAGGGATAGCAGAGAACCATAATATCATCTCATCTATTACCCTGACAACTCACCTAAGAGTCCTTTCATCACCTTCCCGGAGATACCAAAAGAGAGCTACACTCAAGGAAGCCCATTCCAAGAGCCCATCTCTTCTTAGGCCTTTGTGTCTTTAGATGAAAGTTCAGGCGACTTTCTTTTCACCCTTGAAGACCTGGACTGCATCCATCCAAATAATTTGGAGTACATGGAGATAGTCCAGCAGATGGCTCTTCTCACTCACAGAGCCAATAAGTTCTACAAGAGGACAGGGAGGAAGTTTCCAAGCAATATATCAATTGGAAAGTTTGGGCCAGACAAAATCAAAGTAAAGTGTTACAACTATAACCAACTAGGCCAATTTGCTATGGAATGTAAGGCACCAAGAAAAAATGGTGGCCATACACAGCCCAGGCCAAACAACACTGATATCACTCCAAGAACTGAGAAGCTCAACCAACCAAAACAGCAAGCTGCAGTTGCTATTGAAGAAGGATGCTTTGACTGAAGGTTTCAGGTAGAAGATGTCTCTCCAAAGCAAGCCCTGATAGCAGATCATGATAAAACTAAGGTATTGGAAAATCTTTGTACTCCTGAATGCATTGCTAAAGTAAAGATGTCCATGTCCTACAACTTAGACACTAGATCTACCTTAAGTCCTTGAACATTTTAAAAGTTGATTTTAAAAGAGCAAAAATGACTATAAGCTTAAAATAGAAGACTTAGAGAAAATAATTTCTACTCTAAAACATGAGCACACAAAGTTCAGAACTTAGATCAAAAATCTTGTTACCAAGTTAACTAAAATCCAGACTGAGCTTGTGATCAGCAAAGCCAAGGCAGAAAAATATGTTCTTGAAGAAAAAACCTTCAAGAACATCATATCTTCATCATTTCATGCAAAAGTTTGTTATCAGAACAGACAGGGACTTGGATCAAGTGAAATAGCTCCTCCATACACATTACTATCAGTCAGAGAACCAAGGTGTGGAACTTGTGAAGATGAGCTACCTCCTATTGTTCCTATCCAAGAGGAAGATGAAGATGAAGAGGATATAGTAATGGATGAACCAGAAGTGAGTGAAGAGGTTTGATAATCCAAGGATCGTTGCAGGAATTATCAATTTGATTTTAACAAATATTGATCGCCGAATTATCAATACCTGTTGTTTAACGAATTGTTTATCAAAAGTTGAAATCGGTGAACAAAGTAGAACAACTAGAAAAACTAAAAGTAATAATGCAATACAAAGATTGTTTTCAATTGCTCTTCATTCACAACCAATCAATTACAATTCATTATAATGCTATATGTTCTTGATGCTTGATATTGCTATATTGTTAATGTTATTATGATCAATGTTCATCAATCAATATATATACCTAATTATGTATAGATATCTTCCTATTTTGTTCCTATTTTCTAGCTAATATATCGCTATTCTGTTTTGATATTCTGTTTCTATATGTGCGAATCCTTGCTTTGTTTATCGGCATAGGAGTTCACAATTTGCATAGGAAATTGTAAATTACATAAAGAATGTTGTTGATGTGACGTGGAATATTCTGTTGACTTAATTATCCTTCGCCGTTATTGATTTGATGATATTGCTCTGAAATGTTGACTTGTTGACTTTTTGTTACGTACTTGATGATTTGAAACAATACAAGTTTGTTAATCTTCCATAGGAATTGGTCTTCCGTAGGAAGTTCTTCTTTCGCAACAATTAGTCTTCTGCAGCAACACTTTGTCTTCAGCATTTGTTCTTCAGTGGTTGTGCTTCCGCAGGAGTTCTTGTACTTGTTCTTCAGCAGCAAGCTCTCCTTCAGCAGCACCACTTGATCTTTGGCCTTGTTCAGCAGTTGTTGTTCTTCCGTAGGAGATCTATGGAAGCATAAACTTCAGTTATGCTCCGGAGAACATCTACGGAGTAACACTTATTCATCCGTAGGTTGTTCTAACACGTAGTCAATTTTTCCAAATTGACCAAGTCTTATGTTTCCTGTAATAACATAAACTAACACACATAATAATATGAGTTACCATATAATTCATGCATTACATTATATTATTAAAAAGTGAATTACATTGATTAATTACAAGAGTTGACAAGTCAGCTAAACCTATACATTTGATCTAGTTCTAACAAGGTTCATTCTAAGAAGGGTCACTATATCCATGGAGAGAAGAAGAGACCAGAGATGGCTAAGTCTGCAAGAAAAAATTGATCAGGGCTACAAAGAGAAGATCAAAGAAAGTGCAGGAGATCAAGCCCACCTTTAACCCTAGGCAAAAACAAGTTTTCATCTATACTGGGTTTGAGATAAGGAAGACTGAAAACTTAACAAAGGACTCTAGTACCAGGGGTCCTAGTTCAAGACTAAGTCATTCTGGTCAAGAGAAGAAGGTTGAACCAATGTGTACGACTACTTCATAGGCTGGACCATCTAACTCCAAAGGCAAGCTTCTCCCTCAAAAGCATGTTGCATCATCTAAGAAGATGAAGAAAGAGATGGAAAAGGATCAGAACCAACCTTCTCATCGGGACAAGACTCTCAGAAGTAAGTCTGTGGAATGTATGATGTGTGGTGGTATAACTTATTATGCTAGGTATTACATTTACAATCATAAGACTACCATCCACATAAACAAGAAGAATACTTTTAAGAAGAAAAATATATAGCTTTGGATGGAAAATCACTTTGTTTGGGAAGCTCCAAGGTGAACCAAAAGTAGATAGGTGGAAAACTATCTTCGGAAGCAAGTTTGGTCTCGAAAGAAGGAATGCTTTCGAAGCACTGAAGTCTGCTGTAGTGGATGCAAAAGCTTCTGAAGGTTCAGTCTCCAAACATCCAAAGTTTTGAAGGCCAAGTCTAATCTTCCAAAGATGGTGTGGAAGATGAAGGAATGCCATATGACTGAAGTCTCTTCATCAATAATAGCCAAGGATGCTCAAAGCTTGCATATAGGATCAATAATTGTTCAACTATCTTCAATTCATTTTGATAAGCCTAAGACCAGCAAGGTTTGGGTTTTCAAATGTAACTAATCATCTCTCTTTATGTGCAAGAACAACTAAATACCAAAAGAAATATATGGATCATTGATAGTGGTTGTTCCAGGCATATGACTTCAATGGCTCTTTGCTTCAAGACTTTGAGAAAATTGATGTAGGGCCAGTTGCTTTTGGAGGTGAATTAGTTGGTTACATTACTATAAGGGACAAGGTCATAAATGGTAAGCTAAGCATTGAAAATGTAAACTTTGTCAAAGAGCTTGAGTATAATCTTTTGAGTGTATCCTAATTTTGTGGCCAGAGATATAGCATACTCTTTACTGAGCATGAGTGCGTTGTTCTCAATCCCGAGATGATCATTCCTCAACAGCATATCTTGCTCAAAGCCCCTAGGAAATGGAACATATACAAGATTGATTTGCAAGAAACCTCCCTATCAGGAGAAGTTTCTTGCTTTCTATCTAAAGCTAATAGTGATGAGTCTTTCTTTTGGCATAAAGAATGTGCCATGTAAAATTTAAAAACATGAATAAACTGATTAAGAATGATTTGTAACTGGAATGCCAAAGAAAGAGTTTACAAATGATGACCATTGTATTGCATGTCTGAAAGAAAGCAACATAAAGTGTCACACAAGCCAAAGGAAATGAACTCCATCACTACTCCCTACACTTATTAAACATGGATCTCTTTGGCCCCACAAGTGTAATACACTTAGGAAAAATTAATACTGCCTGCTATGTGCAGAAGAGAGTTTTAGTACTCAAAACTCATGGTAAGAATCCTTATGAAGTGTGGCATAAAAGGAGACATTTCATTGTTTTTCTCAGGTCATTTGGATATCCATGCACCATCTTGAATACCAAAGATCATATAGCCAAGTTTGTTGAGAAAGTAGATGATGAACATTTCATTAGATACTCTTCCCAAGCTAAGGATTATAGAGTATACAATCTTAAAAATAGAGTAGTTAAGGAGTCAGCTAATGTGACCTTCAATGAACACACACCAAGTGTGAAATGTTCTGGTCTTGATTGGCTATTTGATCTTGATTTAGTTACTAACTATTTTAACAAATCTTGTAAAGATGTTTTAGGAACAATAGTTAATATATCTGCAGCAGATCCTGATCCAAGATTTGACCTAAGAAGACCAAATGATAGAATCCCTTCAGCTCCAGTGGTAACAAGCACTGCATATGGAAATCTTGTCAGTACAACCATGAGAAATTCTTCAGCTGATACATCTGAGGTGCCAATCAATTCCAGCAATGACGCACAAAACTCATATGACGGGATCTCCAATGTAGAAGGAGATGGAGATGGTGAAAGTGATCAAGAATTTCATGATGCTGATAACCACTCCACTAAAGACAACATCAATGATGCTACACACTCTCTGGATCAAGTCACACTTGATGGGTGTGCTAATATGGTAGGTGATACTCAATTACCAGATATAAATTTCTCAAATTTGTATCTGTTAAACCAACTTACTGTGATTTCTCAGCTAAGAATCCATAAATCACAACCTACCATAAAAATCATTGGAGATGTTGAGACAGGGGTGAGAACAAGCAGACAAACCCATGATAAAAATATTTGTCTGCACTCTTGCTTCTTATCCCAGATTAAACCAAAGAAAGTTTATTACACTTTAAGAGATGGAAGCTGGATTAAAGCAATGCAGGAGGAACTGCTTCAATTCAAAAGACAAGGTGTTTGGAACCTATGTCCTCTTCCTCTTGGGAAGATGCCAATAGGCACCAAATGGGTATTCAGGAACAAGAAATATGATAGTGGGCTTGTCATCAAGAACAAGGCAAGAATAGTAGCCCAAGGGTACACTTAAGAAGAAGAGATTGACTAAATAGATGTCTTTGCTCCTGTAACAAGACTTGAGGCTATAAGGATATTCCGTGCTTTTGTTGCATCCAAGGATTTCAAGGTCTACCAACTTCACATCAAGTGTGCTTTTCTATATGGGGTGATAGATGAAAAAGTGTATGTCAAGCAACCAAGTGGCTTTACAGATTCAGATCATCCTGATTACATCTGCAAGCTTGACAAATATAAGGCCCCAAACCCGGGACGCTTACAGTTGGTCAAGCATCGCATAAAACATTTAAAACACATTATTTGCAGCAGAATTAAAACTGTTCATTTATAATTAAAAACACGTCAATACATCATATACATCTTAAAAATTGTATTAATACAATATTATCTCAAAATATGGATGCCAGACGCAAAACATTCCCAGTAGCTGATGCATCCATGCCTGCACCTCCTCAGCATCAAACGGTAACCTGGCAACTATTATGTACACAAAAGTCAGCGATGCTGAGTGAGTTCTAGTTTTATATTAAAATATTTTACTTCTGTTTAAAACATTCCATTTACTTTCGTATGTGATCACACATCGTACATACATCTTGGTAATAATTATCATCTTTTATCATCGTTTATCATTCATACTTTCTTTCATTAATACTTCCACCCTTATCTAGATCCTACCATACGCTATACCTCAACGTCAAGCAAAAGCCGATACTGTGTCGGGGTTTATAAGTAAACCCCCACGTCAAGCAAAAGCCGACACAGTACCGGGGTACGCGAAAAGGGTCTTCTCACAACTCAAATGCTATACCCCCACATCATGCAAAAGCCAATACTGTGCCGGGGTTTATAAACAAACCCCCATGTCAAGCAAAAGCCGACACAGTACCGGGGTAAGCGACAAGGACTCCATCATTCATTTCTTCCATTTTCATCATTCGTTATCTTTCACTTTCATTACGTAATACTTTACTTACATACATAACTATAACATACCACATAAAGTCACATCATATACATAGCATGGAGCAACATCATCATCATAATAGCACACAATGCATACACATCATAAACAAGCATAAGCCACCACAAGACATCATTTCTTAACACTTAAGCTCTACTTCCTAAAATTCCAAAAAATCCTAAGTCCCAAAAGAAATATGGATGAACAAAGTAAATGCGGATGAACAAAAGAAATACGGATGAACAAAGTAAATGCGGATGAACAAATGTGGATGAACATACTCAGAAAATATTCTAAGTGTCCCAAAGAAATGCGCATGAACACTGTAGGAAATGAGCATGAACACAACACGTATGCGAATATTCAAGTCTAATGCGGATGAACTAAACCAAACTGCAGTTGCAATGTATGCAATATTCAGCTCCCAATCCTCATTCTTACACATTCTTAGCACAAATCTAGCATGCTAAACACTTAGAACATACTAAACATCATACACATCTTAGAAAAACATCCAAAAACATATACCAACAACACCCAGTCGCACATCATGTTAAAATTCATGGTTTGGTTTAGAAAAACCTTCTGCCTAGTATGCATAATAGCCCCAAACCCGTAGAAAACCAGTAAAAGAAGGGATCTAGAACTCACCTTGAACAACTTTTGAGTAGAACACCTCAAACCCAAGAACCCACTTGAAGTTCCAGCACCTAAAACACACGAAAACGAGCACTAAACATATGGAACTCGGTCCAGAAGCTCAAACCTAGCTGAAAACCGAGAAGAACACCTTGAAATCTTACCTTTTGAAGATTTTCTTCCACTTTCTCTCACTTAAACCGGTTAAGAGCTTCTCTCTCTCTAGAACCGAAGGTTGTAGGAGAGAAAAGAGGTTATGGGCGGCCATACCTCTTTTAAACCCCACTATGTGCAAGTTTGGCCCTTGCATGCGTTTAACCCTTTGCTTTTAAAATAACTTCCTGTTTGATCCCTTTACTTTACTTTTTTTTTTTTTTTTTAAATTTCCGGGTGTTACAACAAAGTTCTTTATGAGCTGCATCAAGCTCCAAGGAAGTGGTATGAGACACTTCCACAGTACCTAGTTAAACATGGTTACAAGAGAGCTACTATTGATAGCACACTCTTCATTAAAAGAACAGGGAATGACTTGATGCTGGTTCAAGTTTATGTTGATGACATCATTTTTGGGTCAACTAACGTTCCTTAGATATCTCTAGCACATTCTCAACTGTGAACTGGGCTCACAGTTGAGGGGAACAAGTAATGTTCTAAAGTTAGGATAGATGATGCCCGACATCATTAAGTTAATGAGGAAAACCACTGTTGGTTTTTCAGGAACATTAGAGCTCCCTGCTTAAGGTGACAACTTGGCAATCCCAGCCAATGTTGAACCTACACTTTCTTCATGTTCAACACCCCTACAGCTATAAATCACCATCACCTACCAAAGAAAATCCAAACAAACCCTTACTCAGTCTATTCAGATTGAGCAGATCCCCATATACTTACACACACAGGAGCAAGTGGAACAAAGAGCTCCCACTTCTCCTGAGTAGCAGACCACTCCCATTACTTCTATGATCAGTGTTGAGGTTTTTCATGCTCAGGTTGATGAGCTCATAATCCTAGCCTCAAGCCTTCATCCTGACTCTTAAAACTCTAATGAAAAACCTTTAGGCGAAAGCTACCATCCCCAACCGTTAGATCTCAACCAACCAATCCCCAACCTAGAATTCTATGATGATTAAGACATGGGATTCAGTGAGTATCATAAGTGTTTCTTCTCCTCCCCTACTAAAGGACAGATGAGTGCTCTTACCACTCCCATGTCTAGCCCACATCATCCACCTACTACTGAGGTGGGCCTCTCTTAACAATTCAAGAGGTCTGTGGAAGAGGCTCTCACTTTAAAAAGTGACTAGATACTTAAAACATCAACCATGACAACCTAGCTCCTTGACACTTCTTATGAAGTTGTCATTGAGCAGGGGAAATCCAGACACCAAGAAAATATATCTAGTGGTAAGATGGATGACTTTGGTCATGTACTCTCATCCCCCCATGATTCTTTTGATGAAGATGAGGGGAGTATACAATAAAAGGTGCAACAATTGACATAAACTTGCATATATCTGGTCTCTAAGGTTAGTCACTTGGAATCTTAGGTGGGTACCTTACAAAGGCAGGTGCTTAATCAGAAACTTGAGTTGACCAATCTCAAGGGAAAGTTAGCTGAGAGGCCTACCAGGCATGCTCAACCATGTCTATAAAAACCTATAGATATGGTGGACCTAACCTCTAGCTCACTTGCATAAGTAAGTGATACTACCAAAAAGGGGAGAAAGTCACCACAGCCATAGAACATGGGAGCATTGCTTAAAGTATAGACATTGAGGATTCACCACCGTCAGTTGCAATTATCTAGACATAACAACCTCTTCTGGCCCATATCAATGTGGATGCCATAGTTTAAAGATTATTTAAGCAGGGTGTCGTACCAAGGACTATGTCACCTCTATCCCACCCTGCTGATAATCCAATAGTAGGATGGATGTATGACACTGATTAAAGAGCCCTGGTGCTTTCAAGATTCCAAGGTCAACAAGAAGTCTTCAACTTCTATACTCTGAGTTCTATGAAAGATTCCCTCTTGTGACCTGCCACTTGTAAATCTAAGCCAAAACAGATAGACTGACAGGTTAGCTAAGAGGATACAAATAAGGGGGTGTGAGGAGTTCAAGAGAAGAACAAGCTAATATAAACAGAGGTTAGTAGGGAAAATAGTTGGTCAACTGGATACTAAGTCAAACCCTAAGATTAGCTTCAAAGAGGAAACCTCAGTTGAAGACCCAGTTGTGGACCTTGTGAACCTTGAGACTACTACTCCTTCAGCACCAATTACCCTTAATAAGACACCAGTTGGTGAAGGTGTCACACAGCCTCTCCCTTACCAGAGCTCAAGTGAAGAACTAGCTTAAGAGGGCCAAAGCTCTCTCCTCCCTGAGTCACTCAAGCATGTGATTGACAAAGGAAAGAAAGTCTTAACTTCAGAGGAGATTGAGTAGGAGAAGAGGAAGAGTAAGAGGAAGACAAGGGAAGAAAGAATGAGAGAGATACCTAGTTTCATATAGGCTGTAATCAGGGCTGCCCATAGGCCAAACACTCAAGATAAGTTAAGGGCAACTAGATTGAACTACCTGGGAACTAAGAACTACAATATAGATGACTAATCTCTCTTCCTATGGAGGAACTAAATGAACTTGCAGACACAGAGGTGTTAAGAGAGAGGAAGGAGGCTGAGGATGCTGGTTTGCTCCTTAAAATCAAAGAAGAAATAAATAAAAGGAGATTATATAAGCCCATGTCCTCTCCTCAGTTCAAGAAATGCTGAAAGTAGAGTCTGTGGCTGTAGAGGAAGAAACTCAAGTAGGTAGAGAACAAGACAGACAAAACATGATTACCTACTTGATTGCCACATGTCTTTATTAGGCAACAGCTTTACTCCCTTTTATCTTATGAGAACATAGAGTTTTAATATCTTAAGTAGCTGGAACAAAGAATCATCAAAGAAAGAAAAGCTGCTAAGAGAAGATGAGGGAGGAAGCTCAAACATCAAGGGCCACCATCAAACCTAACAAGAAGAAGTCTGACAACAGACAAAAGATGGTGAGCTTCTTAAAGCTGTATGGGTTCTCCAGAAGGAGGCTTGGTCTTATATCTCTATCCACAATGGATCAGCACATAAGCATGATCAAGCAGAAGATCAAGAGGGGTTAGCTTAAAGACTTACATTCTCCACCAAGTCAAGTTGCACCTGAAGCGGATGTCAAGGTTGAACCCCAACAAACAACACAACCAGGACCTAGTACTGATACATAACTTCATCTTCTAACCCATAGTAGGGTCCTAAACCTTTTTCTGAACATGTGAAGGGGAAGGACCAAACTAAGAAGGATAAAGAAGGAAGACAAGGTGATCAAGACCAGCCTTCTCAGTTGAAGTATAGAAAGAGGAAGAGGATGCCTATTAGAAGAGATTTAAAGTCAAAAAGAAGAAGTAGAGTCTCTAGCTGCTGAGAGACCCATCCTATCTTGGGTGTACTCTTCAAACCCAGACAGAAGGTATGTCAAAAGAGATCAAGAAGGTCCATAAGGATTCTTCTTGGAGAACATACTTGACCTAGCTGATCATGATCTTTTGGACATCAGGAGATACTATGAGAGCCTGAAGAATTCAGACCAACTGATAAAGAGAGGAATAGCTCTAATTCTAATGATGGCTATAAATAAGTGAAGGATCAAGCCTTATAGTAATAT
Source organism: Flaveria sonorensis (assembly GCA_025506505.1). NCBI lineage: Eukaryota > Viridiplantae > Streptophyta > Magnoliopsida > Asterales > Asteraceae > Flaveria > Flaveria sonorensis. The sequence continues at coordinate 27,792,399 of CM046439.1, read as the reverse complement.
TCAAGTTTTGGTAGCAGTATCCTAAGGGGAGTTTGTAAGGGTTAATTTTAAAAGCTTATGATAACCAAAGATCTCTCTACATTCTTTTGAAGTACAAGAAAGTAATTTCGAAAGATTTGACCATGTACAAAGAAAATTAACTAAGTGTCAAATCTTCCGTAGCCAAAGACAGTAATCTTTCGAAGCCAAAAGTGAAGTATTATGAAGCTTCAAGACAAAGTCTTCCGAAGCCTGAAGATAGATTTCTTCTGAAGACAGAGAAGACATGCTTCTCTAACATACTTTCGACTAAAGCAGACCACCTTTCCACTGCCAGCTCTGAAGACTCGCCAACTTATATAAGTTAGTGATTACTTTTACTTTTGTCAACTGTTCAGTATGGTGTCTTGTCTATAACTTTCCACTATTGTACTTTTATCCTTATCGTAATACAATAGGATGTGAACTATGCCATTGTCGTAGTCACTTGTCAAAAGGCAATCTGCATTTTGACTTTACATTGATCTTGTTTTCTAGATTAGTGTCCAGCTGGCCTTCAAAGTATGGCCGACTGTAGGATGTAGTATAAAGTATCTCATATAACCAGTCTTAGAACTAAGCCTTGTAACAATTGTAAAACACTTAAAAGCAATATACATCATCCTTGAAACCAATCTCTGTGTTCTAAGTGTTCTTATCTTTTGTTCATTGTTTTTTTGCCTGGTTCCCTATTTGATCTAGTAAGTGTGTCTTCTCCAACTGTGAGATTATTGTTTTTACCATAACCGGTCCTGTATACATATATGATGTATTAATACAAAAAAATTTAAAATAAAACAAAAAGTTTAATGTATCATCCTTACTTGCTGCTCGACTGATCAAAGTTATCCCTAAGTTCGAATTCCTGAACAGTATACATATTCCTTGAATGTTGTTTCCTATCATGTCCTTAGCAATCCATCACTACATCAAGTAACATACTAATCCCCAAAATGGATACAATTGAAATTATACCTCACACCCATGATAACATAGAAAGAAGCCTAATACTTGAATAGCATTATAGTAACAACGCAAGCATCACAAAAGCAAATAATATAAATGTGAAGAAAGCTAAAATGGAGCAATAACCTGATAACACACAAACATGATCAAATAGAAAATGATCTTTGTTTAAGACTTTGTTTGATATTGTTAGAAAAAAGGATATGACCAGATATCACGTACACTAACACCATTAAGTGACTGAACCTTTCAATTGCTTTCACAAACCAGGAAATTGTTTAACCATATGCAGGATAAAATGATATCAGATATACAACTTTTTATATTCTATATTACATTGCACAATATGGGTTAACATAATAATATAGGGTGTTTGAAAAATATTTTTAGCAGTAAACATATATTCATTCCAAAATATGTAAATTTTCCACCCTAAAGCAAACCTTAACTAAAATCAGGTGCTGGGACTTAGTAAATTAGTTGTTTATAAAGCATCCTTAACTTTATTTCATAATTCTAATCAAGAGAAAAAATTCACTTTTCATTTTAAACCCTAGAGATCGCTATCACCGGAATGATCCCAAAAGCGGTTAAAGAAACCCAACAAAAAGAAACATCAAATAGATGATCATAACGAAACGTAACAAAACCACATAAGTGCCATAAGCACAAAACAAAACACAACATACACTCTTACAATTTTTCTTTATAAGTCGTGTTTTCAAGGATCGGAGAAATTTGGCCGGTCAAGTAATTGCAACTCAAGTCCCTGCAATACCAATTATAGAATTATTTGAGAAAGTCATATAAATTTTGGATTTTGACTAGAGAAATATAGGATGAAATCACTTACAAAATTGTTACCACCTATATGAGGCCAATCACGTTAGCTACCTTCTTAAATTCATATCTTGCTGCCCAACGATATCATCTACCTTCCCCCTTAACCCTAGACTGCGCTCTATATGGTCTGGGGTCTGAAATTTGTGTCTATGTTATGATGGAACACCGCATGTATACCCCCTCTCATCCTCTGTCTCTCTTAGATGTCGCCATCTCCATCGCACGCTCCCATATCTCTCTCGCTCTCTTAGATTGATGCAATTTGAATTCAAAATGTATATGGGGGTGCATTTGAGTTAAAGGAAGTGACCTGACCCTCCATAGATCCGCACCTTAAACGGGGATTCAAACCCTAATCAGATTGTTTTCTTCATCTTGTATACTGGAGACTAATGGGCTAGGGTTTTATTCTGCCTTCAGTAGTGATGATTGGGTGAGGTCAAACAGATGTCATGGGTAACTGATGTGAGGAGGTGGAGGGTGAGGTAGGGATTGCAACTGGCGCATCTTACAGATTGAAATTACTATTTTACCCCAATGTTATGTTATGTATATAGTAGTAAAGATAAAGAAATTTTATATGGTACAATTCTACACCTTTTAAACCAATTTTTTCCTCCTCCCTCTCCTGATAAATAATTATATTAATTACCAATTATATTATTTAATTCTTATTTCAAATCAAAAATATTAATTAATAAATTAAGAAATAAATCTTTCTATAAATATAATGTGTAAATAAATAACTTTTTTTGAAGCAAGAACTTTTTTCTAGAATATCAAATATTTTTAAAATAAAAAATATTTTAAAACATATGTTTTCAAAGTGTAAATTTTTATGAAATGAAATATCAAAGTTGTTTAAACTTCAAAGTCACAACAAGATAAAATTTTAAAAAATGACATTCTATAAAAATTGGTTTATTTTGAAGCAAAATGTTAAACAACTTTATAAAAAACAAAAAAATTAAAAGAACAATTTAAAAATTGATATCATCGTTTTATATTTAGAGTCCTAACTCATACATAATTCCAACATCTTATCTTTATATATGTTGAATAGGGTTGGTCTAAGCTAACAAGAACTTTTTCTTTGATCAGTAGATAATGAATTCAGAATCTAAGTTAACTACATACTATCACAATACAAATATTTTAAGGAAAGATAAACTACACAAGAAATTCTTTCAAAGTATTCATTTGATTAATTTTTTGAGTACAAATGATACAATCGACAGATAAAATCCAGAGGCTTAAAAGCTTGCCTCTCCTATAAAAGTGTGAGGACTTTTATACCATTAAAATCTAAACAATAAGAATAAACTATTCTATGTTCAGAGCCTATAGCAAAACAAATAATCTACGTATTAGAGTTGGTAGCTTCAGTAGTATGTTGTCTCTAAAAGGTGAAACACAGCAGTCGTCGTTACAAACATTCTTGTTTTGAGTAGCATTTGATCAGGAGATGATGGAGTTCTTTACTAATAAGCAGCTCATTGTTGACTGTTGATCAGCAGTTGCTTTAGCATATGCTGATCAGCAGTCATTCAGCATATGCTGATCAGCAGTCATTCAGCATATGCAGTTCCGTAGTGTTCAGTACTTGGCTTGATTCTATAGTTTTCGTCCAGTGCTAAAATCCTAAGTTTTTGGTAGTTTCATCCTTCATACCATAACAAATTCCCTATAGGATGATGCTACCAAAACTCTATCATTATCCTTCAAGCATTCTGATCAGCAAAAATTCATTCATGTATCCTCTTCTATCTCTTGAGGGGTTGTCAAGAGGTAGATTTACTAAATCCCTCATGTTGTGCCGAGAGAGTCTGAAAATATCATACTCCTTAACTTCTACTTTGCCGGCACTAACATAAGTTAGACTAAAGGTGTTGGTTGACCAATTGTAACTCTAATGAGTGATTGGGTCATGAATGCTTAATGGAGTCACATGCAGAGCTTCTTCTTATTCCCTTTGATCAGCCTTGTTTCTAAATTTTATCTTAAAATGGTAGCCCTATATTTGTACTTGTCTGGCATGCCTTCATATTCCGAAGTTAGCTTTGCATCCTCTTTAAGTCTTCAAGGCTGAGCTTCAGAACTACGAGTTTAGATAGAAAGAAAGCTTTGGACTTGTTCTTTGTTTCTATGAAAAAGTTCTCAGCTTTCAAATCATAACCCCATTTTATGATTGTTGTGTCATCATTGTCCGAGTCTTCTTCTTCATCATCTTCTGAGGGTTCTTCTTCTTCAAGATGTTCCAATCTATGTCTCATCCTTTCAGTTACATCTGTGATGATCACTTCATCTGCTAAATCATCAGATTGGTTCTGAGATAGGGATTTAGCTGTTTTAGGAGCTTGTTGGACTTATGGAGAAGCATGCTCAGTGGTTTGAGAAGGTGGAGAAGTAGGAGGAGATAATTGTGATTTATGGTTGGGTTCAACAGATGGAATGGTCTCAACAGCTTCAGACTCTGGTTTTGTTTTTCTTTGTTCTGAAGATTGCCTTGATCTTTCTAGATAAGAGTTTTCTTTCCTCATCATTACTTTTTCCACTTCCCTAGCCTCATAATCATTGCTCGAATTCCTTAGTCTTAGCCTGGTCAAGTCAGCTATCTCAAACCGATTGAGGCATACCAGTTGGTTCTTTGAGTAAGCTACTCTTTCAGCTGCTTATCTGGTTATGTAGTAGCTATTCTTCTTCTGATCATACTCCCACACCACTATAGGATCATGTGCTGATAGTGGATTTTCAAGAATCTGTTCACTAGCATCAGTATTGACTAAGTATAGTACTTTGTGTAGTAGCACTTTGGATTCATTATTTTTACATCAAAAAATGCTAAAGTACTCAGTAATTTGCTTAAGAATGTTAAGGAGCAAATCAAGTATCTTATTTTCATGATCATAGTAAGTGATTTCTCCAGTAGTCCTCTTGATAGCAAATTTCTTCATTTGAGCAAGATACCCGGCAGCCAACACCTTTGTTCCTTTGAGTATCTTCTCCTCTACTTATGGATCAATAGTCCTTGCCTTTATAACTTTCGTTGATGCTATTTTCTTCTTTTCAAGAATTGTAGAGATGGGTTGTCTGCCATCAGAGGTTGTTGATTCAGAGTCGGGAGATACTAGAGACTCAATCGACAGATAGGAAGGCTTTTGAGTGACTTTCTTAGTTTTGGCATGTTGCCTTTGCCATTGCTCCTTGGCTTGTTCAAACTTTTGGTGTTCTCCAGCTGTAACTTTTTGTTTGATGCCTCTTATATTCAGATAAAGAGTTGACATACTCATTGGTCCAACTTGTGTCCTAGAAGTAGTACTTAAGGAATTGCTTCATTTGTTGCTTATCCATGAACTCTTGTTGGACTCTGTCTGCTTGCTTTCTCTTAGATGTAGCTTTCTTTCTTCTAGCTAACTCAGCTATTTTCTCTAGCCAGCATGAGTTACAGCTATCAGTTTAGATTTAATCTCAGCAATGCTCCACTTCATGACCTCATCAAAATTGAATCCTTTTAACTAAAGTTGAGCTGAAAAGAGATATTTTTCTTGATCCTTCTTTTCTTTCTTTGTAGAAGAGGTCATGAGTTTGGATTTGGTAGTTCCAGTTGTTAGAGCCTGCTGAGTAGTTGTTCTTTAGGTGCTTTCAAAAGTTGGCCTAGATGACTTAGATGGCACCTTTTTGAAAGCTTTGGTCTTTGGATTTGGCGGAGCTTTTGATGTTGTTCTACTGGGTTCACCACCACGTTGAATTCTTTTGTTATAGTTCTTGTAGCTCTTGAATCCTTTGCTCTCTTGATCAGTGCAACGATGTTCTTCTTGATAAAGGATTCTTGAGATCTGCTGCCTTTAGTACTACAATCTCTTCTTCAACATTTTATGGGAACAACTCCACTTTCTTAGTCATCAAAAATCTAGCCTTTGATTTCTATGACTCAATTTCTATTTCTTCTTCAACAGTCATAGGCCTCTTACCTTTGTCAAAGGTAGAGACTATAGTGAGTATGACTGTAGAAGGTCTAAGAGTTACACCTGATGCATCACCAACTGACTTGGGACCATCGATAGTTGTCAGAGCTCTCTCAGTATCATTAGTGACTTCTGGGACATCTGTTTCCACATTCACCTCAAAGTTAACAGGGGTTTTAGTTTTAACATCCAGTTGATCAAATATCACCTCAATTGATTTTCTAAGTTTAGACTCAGGTGTGTCCTTTTGTTGTTTATGAAGTTGGGTTGGTTCATGCTCATGAGTCACCCCATGTCTTTCCATATAATCTTTCATGGTCTGGGAGCCTCTTGTATAAATCACCATTTTCTTTAAGGATTCATCTACTGAAGAAACCTCTAGCCTAGTTCTTTTGGTAGTTACTTCAGTAGCTAATTTATTCAACTCTTTTGTAGCTTCCAATAACACCTTTAGTAATGGAGCTTCTTTTTTAGCAGATACCTTGGGAAGAGCTTCATGTCCAAGCATGAGCTCTCTCTTTGATGAATCCTTATTAGATCTCTTTCTTTTAAGAGTGCTGGATCTTTTCAACATGCCAGTTTCTTCTTTCCAAGTTGAACCTTATGGTTCATTCTCTTCATCACTTTTCTAGCATCTATCCCCTTCTCCTCGAGCAATCATAGCCATATCTATTGAGAAGCTCATTAATTTTGGCTTCAGCTTCCGGTAGAGGCTCCTATTGGTTAGTACATTTGGAAGAGAAACAGATTAGCTGTGTAGCATGTACAACTTAAGTAGCCAATCTCTAGAGAATGTCTTTAGCTTCTTTGGGCTCATCTTCCCCCTTTTTGTTAGCATCATTTGAGATTCAAATGACACTAACCGTGGAGAGGAAAGCACATCTAAAGGTTCTTATGGTGCTGAGAGTTGAAGGCTTAGAATGATTGACTGTTGAAGGTCAATAGTCTATTGAAGTTGCTCCACTTTGTGTTCAAGATCCATTGCCTTTGCAGCAGCTTGTTGAAGAGTTGTTAGTTGTTCTTCAAGGATGGTCACTCTTGCAGCTTGCTTTTGGAAAGTCCTAAGTTGTGCTTCCACCTCAGATACTCTATATGCTGAAAATTTCAGCAGACAATTCTCAAATTCAAGAACTAAGGCTTGTTCTACATGACCTTAAAGCCTAGCATTCTCAACTTGTAAGGCATTGAGTTATTGACCAAGCTCAAGGTTATAGGCCGTTAATTCCTTTATTTGTTTCATACTTCCCTAATCCACAGATGTGGAATCCTTGGGAGATAAGGTACTAGGCCGAGCCTCTACACCCTCACTACCAGATGTGGTTTCTTGGCAGCCTGGATTCCTCTCCTTAAGGAATGACTCAAATAAGACATTCTCAAGGTGAGTTTCTGTGGTTGAGGTCTTAGTGATGTTGTCTCTATTGTATAGATCAATTGATGGATTAGCAGTAGAGATAGCCTCTTCCATATTGATCCTTTCCTCCCTAGAATCAACCTCTTAGGATGAAGGATGTGAGTCAGATGTTGCTACAAACATATCAGTCCCCACTATTTGTATTCTGTGGAAAGGGGAAGATAGTAGATCATGCTGATGTGTATTAGGGACATCATCATCCTGGGTGATAGACATGTGTATAGGAGATTATGGAGCTGAGTCTAATGGCCCGGGATGTGAACCAGATCCTAATGAGACTTCTTCCTCAAAAGTTTCCTCAATAATGTGGGTATCCCTTTTGGCTTTCTCAATGGATTGTTGGGACTCCAATTTATGGCTTATGGCTTGGATGTGGGTATGGTCAGAAGAGGGAAACCTTTCTTTCAACCTTGTCAAGGTATGGCTAACACCTTTGACTTGACTGGGACCCTGGTTTCAAGTCTTGTCTTTTTGAGGGGAGGTGATTTGAGGGATTGCAACCTCTTAGTAAAAGATGCATGGGTTCTTGTTTGTTTGTGAGCTTTGGGCTTTGATGTAGAGGGTGTGGGATCAGTAATGGTGAGTGTTTCCATGTTGCCACCCTTAGGCTCAGTGACCTCAAGCATAGAGCAAACAAGGGGGTTACCTTCCCGAAAAAAAATTTGAAGTTGCTTTGAATCTTGAAAATATTGCTTTGTTTAAAGTTCCTAAAGCATGAAAAACTCCATTGAGTTTAAGTTTATCCCCTAATTCTTCTTATAAATCAATTGCAAGAATTTAGGGTTCATTAAAAACTTATATTTTACACCAGCAGTTACATTTTTACAAAATTTTGAAGAATGGAGTTTGAAAAATCATAACTTTGTTGTTTGACCAGACCATGAATAGCCCCTGCTAAATCTAATAGTATTTGGTCTAATCCTCCCGACTTGTTGGAAAGACAGTGTAGGAAAATATGAAGGATGATTCTCCAATTATGATATACCAGTGATTTGGAAAAAGTGGATGTCGGGAAGGGTCCTTCATATCACATCTCTTTGAAGGTGGCACTGACCACTTCTTTGGAGAAAGAAGATTCACCATTGGCATTGTTTAACTTCAGATTTTGCAAATTTTGGTACATCAAATGGTGATCTTCATCTCTTGCACTATTGTAGTAAGGACCTTTGATCCATATTCCAGTTGAATAGATCATGTGGTCTCACAGATCACCAGGTCTATTATGATGGAAAAGGCATAATTGCTATTTCTTAGAAATTTAAGAACAGGACAAAGACCTCATCGCCTATGGATTGAAGTGATGCGTTGATGTTATGGTTCGGGTGGAATTCTAGAGTTTGAGATTGAGTAGCCATTGAGAGTTGATTGATTTTGGTAGGTCTTGAGAGATTGAAGGTTTTAGTGTTTGCTTTATGAGGAAGATTGAAGATGATAATGGTGGGAAAACCATTGATTTTAACAATTGCGGATAATATATACAAATATGAATTTTAAAACTTTTTAACATAGTAATTATAAAATCGATGACATGAGATGATGAAACAGTCTTTTCAAGTAACTTATCTGGTGCAACTACGTATCGAAAGATGAAAGTGGGACCTACCGGATCTTTTTCAAAGACATGTGCTGAAATCATCTTATCAGCCGAATCTTCCTGTTTGGTAGATACCCGCTTTGCCCAGTTATCTACAAATTTGCATGATTCGGTAGATACCTAGGTATCTGCTGATATTCGGCAGATACCTATATATCTATTGATTTGCAAATTTCAGTAGATATATAGTTTAACCCATTTTATCAAGAAAAGCATTTCTTTATAAAAGTTTCAGTTTATCATTAATTATATCATTTAATTACTCAATGTTCATCCTTCAAATAGGAGATACAAGATATTTAAATCTGGATCTTTAAGGCCTTTATGAATAAGTCTTCATATTGTTCATTTGTATAGACTTTAACTATTTTAATGATTTTCTTTTCTGCACAATCTTTGATGAAATGATACCTGGTGTCAATGTGCTTTGTCTTTAAATACTGAACGAGATTGTTGGTGATGGAGATAGCACTATTATTGTCAATATGAATTGGAGTATTCATAGAAGTTACTCCATAATCTCTAAGTTAAGTTTGGATCCATAGCACCTGAGCACGACAACTTGATGCAACAATGTATTATGCTTCAGCGGTTCATGTGAACACACAGGTTTGCTTCTTGCATTGCCATGAAACTAGTCTTGCCCCTAGAAATTGAGATCCTCCTAAGGTGGACTTTTTTTTTATGTTGCATCCTTCATAGTCACTGTCTGTATAACCATAGAGATTGAAATTTGCACTCTTAGGGTACCATAATCCCAACTTAGTTTCCCCTTTGAGATACTTTCGAATTCTCCTGGCAGCCATTAGATATGACACCTTTGGAGTAGCTTAAAATCTTAAACATAGGCATGTGGCAAACATGATATTTGGTCTGCTGGCTATAAGATTCATGAGAGATCCAATGATGGCACTGTACTGCTGCTGATCAACTACTTACCCCTAAAGATCAGGAGTTAATGAACATATCTTTGACACTGGGGTTTTAGTAGCCTTAGAATCAATACTTTGAAATCTTACTAAGATGTCTTGAACATACTTAGATTGATTTATGAAGATGCAATCAGAGGTTTGTTTTAGTTGCAGCCCTAGAATGAAGGTGAGCTCTCCTTTTGACCTCATCTCAAACTTTGACTTCATGAGACTTTTCAAGGCTTTACATAAACTCTCATTAGTAGACCCAAAGATAATATCATCCATATACACTTGTACCAAAATGATATCCAAATCACCCTTCTTGATAAAGGAAGTTTTATCTATGGATCCTCTTGTGTATCCATTTTTCAGGAGAAAGGTAGAGAGTGTCTCATATCATTTCCTTGGAGCTTGATGGAGACCATAAAAGGCTTTGTAAAGCTTGCATACATGATCTTGATACTTAGGATCTTCAAAGCCTAGAGGTTGGCAGACATAAACTACAGGAACGGGTAAGGGTGATTATGTTTGCAATTAGCTTCACAAGAGGAGAGAACTTTAGATCACTTAACAATTCAAATAGGGAACCGGACACTATTTAGAAGATACTAAGAAAACACAAGTAATGTAAGTGAAACAATAACAATATCACAAGAACACAAGATTAATATTTCAAGGAAGCTGTATATTGATTCTCTAGTTCTATTATAAGTGTGTCTTTGTATGTTTTAGTTACAAGAACTTAAGACTCTTATATATTACAACCAACAACCGTCAATATACAAAAAGACAGTTGAGATTTGACTAATCTAGATAACAAGATCAATCCATAGTCAAAAGGCAGATTGCCTTTTGACTAGTGACTATGACATGCCATAGCTCATTGACTTTATCTAATAAGACAAGTCTACAGGAAAAATTCTGGGAAGTTACAGGCAAAGACCTTCTTCTACAGTTTGATAAAGTATAGAAGTTTCACAAACTAATGAAAAACATGTGAATCATCAGAGCAGCAGCGGATGGTACAGCAGCTTTATCAAAAAGTAACTCAGAGAAAGCATATTTTCTCTGTCTTCGAAAGAAATCAGTCAACTCTTCAAAATGGCTTCAGAAGACTTTGTCTTGTGAAGCTTCAGAAGACTTCATCTTTGGCTTTAGAAGAAAATGGTCTTTGGCTTCGGAAGAAAATGGTCTTTGGCTTCGGAAGATTTCAACTTGTAATAATTTTCTGATAAGTGTGAAACTTCCAAAGCAACTTCTTCTAAACTGTTGGCTTTGGAAGATCTTACACTTAGACTTATTTGTGAGTGTAAGACTTCTGAAGCTAGTTCATCCTTGTTCCTTAGTGAATGCTGGAAGACTTAGTTGTTCTGGTATCCTTTGGTTGCATCAGCCTTTAATCTTTAGATGTTCCTTACAAACTCCCTCTAGGCTGATGCTACCAAAATAGAGAAGTTCTTCATATTTTGTTAGTCCACATCAGGATCTTCAGCATTCCTTTCTTTATCTTAAGATCTAGATCCTTCAGACTAACATAGAACCTTCTCATGTCAAAGAGATCATGCAGAGGAAGTTCAAGCATGTCATTTATGGAGTAGACATGTTGTTCTCCCTGATCTCTTGTGACATACCATCTGTCTGGATCTTCAGCAAAAGTCCATGACAAAATTTGTCTTCCAGTAGTAAGAGGCTCTACTATGATTGGAGTTTATTATGAGACCTCTTCATGCACTCCCTCAGGATGCTCTGACTCATCCTGAGGTTGGGAGGTGGATGCCTTTCTTCTCTTCTTCTTTGAAGTGGATCTTCTTCTGGCCATCCTTTATCTCCACCCAGATTTCTTCAACTGAGAGGGCTGGTCTTGAGTACCAGTTGGTTCTGTTATGTCCCTCTCAGTTGGGTTCTCCTCTCTCACAGTTTCAGAAGAAGAGAGAGGAGGACCCTGCAATGGGTCAGAAGATGAAGTTGGCTCAGATGCAGCTCCAGGTTCAGGTTGTGCTGTCTCCGTAGGTTCAACCTTCACCTCAACTTCAGGTTGAGCTGGACTTGGTGAAGAATGCAAGTCCACCAGCTCTCCCCTTTTTATCTTCTGCTTGATCACCCTAATGTGCTCATCCATTGTGGATAGAGACATAGGACCAAGCCTCCATCCAAAGAACCCATATAGCTTTAAGAAGCTCATCATCCTTTATCTGTCAGCAGACTTCTTTTGGCTTTTGTGGATGATGGCCCTTGACTTTGCAGCTTCTTCCTTTAATCTTTTCCTTACAGCTTGCCTTTCCTTTTTGGCTTGTTCTTCCAACTGCTTGTTGTATTTAAACATTATGTACTCATATGGTAAGGGAAGAAGTGCAGCTGCCTGGTAGAGACCTGTGGCACTCAGTTAGTTAATCATCTTTAATCTTTCTTCTTCATTAACTACCCGAGGTTGTTCAGTGGCCACAATTTCTTCCTCAGGACTTTCTTGAACTAGAGAGAGGGTAGGAGCATCTTTGTAGAGTCTTTTAAGTCTCCTTTCTTCTTTGAGTTTGAGGAGCAATTCTGCATCCTCTGCTTCCTTCTCTCTTTTGACAATTCAATGTCAGCCATTTCATTTAACTCCTCTAAGGGGAGAGAGATGAGTTCATCAATGTCGTAGTTTCTGGTTCCCAGGTAATTCAGCCTGGCTGCCCTTAACTCATCTTCCTGAGTGTTTAGCCTGGGGTCAGCCCTGATTGCAGCTTCCATGAATCCTAGGGAACCACTTGAACTCTCTCCCCTCAGCTTCCTCTTCCTCTCTCTTTTCTCCTCCTCAATCTCCTCAGGAGTCATTTTCCTTTTGCCTTTGTCAACCATTGGCCTTGGTGACTCAGGCTGGAGAGAGCTTTGGCCTTCATTACTTGGTTCAGCTATCAAGCTCTGGCCAGAGAGAGGTTGTGAAGCACCATCACCAGCTGGTGTTTCAATGAGGGTAATGGGTGCAGAGGGAGATCCTGTCTCAAGGCTCACAGGTTCAACCTCTAGGCCTTCAGTCAAGGCTTTCCCTTTAAAGCTAATCTCCGGGTCCACCTCAACATCCAGTTGACTAAAGATCTCACTTGCTAGCCTCTGTCTATATCGTTTTGATCTCAATTTGAATTCCTCTAGCACCCTATCTTGGATTCTTTTTCCCAATCTTGCAGCTTGTCTATTGTTGCTTGGGTTGACAAGTGGCAGATCCACCAAGTTTATACTCTCATAGTAGCTCAGTCTTGAAATGTTGAAAACTTCTAGTTGACCTTGAGCTCTAGAGATCACAAGAGCTCTCCTGTTACTGTCATACCCCCAACCCCTGATTGGGTTCTCAGAAGGGGCAGACATTGCTCTTGGTATTCCCTCTTCAAATATTTGTTGGATGAGCAAGTCTAGATCACTATCATGAGGAGGTTGCTGAGTATGGACAAGTTCAAGAGAGGGTGGTGAATCCTCAATGTCCATACTCTGGGGAGAACTCCCAGGTTCTATGCCTGTTAAGACTTTCTCCCCCTTTTTGGTAGCATCACCCTCTTGACTAGGTGAGCTAGGGAATTGGTGCAAGACATCCATAGGTTCTTGTGGACCTGGTTGTGTTGTCTTCCTTGGTCTCTCAGCTAACTGGCCCTTAAGATTGGTGAGCTCAAGTTGCTGGTCATCGACCCTCTTCTGTAAGATAGTCACCTGAGATTCCAGGTGAGCTATCTTTGAGACTAAGTATGTGCATGTTTTTGTCAGTTTGTGCACCTTTGGTTTCAGACTGCCCTCATCTTCAGTTGAAGAATCACTGGGGGATGAGAGAATTGGACCTAAGTCTTCTTCCTCATCACCAGCATGGTGTTCTTGGCTGCTGGATTTCCCTTGCCTAATGACAGCTTCCAGAGAATGTCAAGAGGCTGGGTTGTCATGGTTGAGGTCCTATTGATGTTTTCACTTGCAAAAGTGAGAGCCTCTTCCATATGGATCTCCTGAACAAGTTCAGGAGCATCCACCTCAGTGGAGGGTAGATGATGTGGGCTAGACCTGGCTGAGTCAAAAATACTCATCTCTCTTTAAGCAGGGGTGGAGAAGAGAGACTCATGGTATTCACTGACATCCAAGTCCTCATCATCATAAAAGTCTAAGTTGGGTATTGGTTGGTTGAGATCTAGAGGTTGGGGATGGTAGCTGTCCCCTGAAGGTTGATCACTTGAGTTTAGAGACTCAGACTGAAGGCTAGAGGCTGTTTGGGTAATGAGCTCATCAGCTTGAGCATGAGGAACCTCAGAACTGATTATTGGAAGGATGGGAGTGGTCTGCTCCTCAGGGGAAGTGGGAGCTCGAGATTCCACTTCCTCCTGTATGGGTTGTGATATGGGAGCCTGCACATGCTCAGTAGCGAGTGCAGGGGTTCGTTTGGATTTTCTTTTGTAGGTGATGGTGATGGTAGGCTGTGTTTGAGGTGGTTGAGAAGTGGAGGGTGTGGGATCAACACTAACTGGTGCTGCTAGGTTGTCACCCTTAGCAATGAGCTCTAACATTTGTGGGACAAGGGCTGTTTCTACCCCTGAGAAGCCAACAGCTGGCTTCTTCAAGATTTTGAAAATGTCGGTCCTCATCTGTCCCAATTTAAGAACATTTCCTGTTCCCCTCAACTGTGGTCCCATTTCACAGTTGAGAATGTGTTGAACATACCTGGGGAACATGTAATATTCTAAGGAGTCCAAGTTAGCAAGTAAATTTGTGTAAACAAACTAAGAGTACCTGAACTTGACCCCTTGTACCATCCCATGGACTATGAAGGAGAGGTCTTCTGGAACTTGATCCCATCCTCCATGTTTGTTAGATAAGCTGTGTATGATGACATGGAGGAGGAACTTCCACTGGGATGAGACCTTCCCCTTCTTGAAGGTTTTGACTGAGAAGTCACCTTCATAGCCCATCTGCTGGAAGGAATGGTTGACAGCAGATTTTGGAAAGGACAGTTCACCTGCTTCATCATCCAGCTACAAATGGGTATTTATGATGGCCGGAGTGATGAATACTATCCTCCCCTGCACCATAGTAGACAGTGCCTTCTCCCCATCCATGGTGACCTCATGCCAGGTCCACCAGAATTCAAGCAACTGATCTCATAGAGAGGAGGATCGATTGTAGGAAGGTGAAGTAGTGAGACGAAGAAAGATACCTACAAACATCTAAGAAGCTTGGATCCTTCTCAGAGTTCAACAGGGCAACTTGATTGTGTTACCTGTGTAGGTGCATGGTGAAATCAGGGTCGTTTCTGCGATCGATGTTGGCCATTTGGTGAAGCTTATCAGTGAAGAAAGGAAGAAGAAAGAGAGTTTGGGGTGAAACTAGGTTAAAGATTATGAGAGTAGAGAGAAGAAATGGAACCGTTGAGAAGATATATGCAGTGGATTTAAGACAAAGTTAGAACAAAAAGATAAACTTTGAAATCCGCAAGTGGGTCCCACTTCTGAAAAAGTGCCCAAAAAGTTAGTTTTCTAGGATGTTGAAAATCTTCCGAAGGTATTTTTGCTTCGAAAGTCTTTTTTTTTTTTAAGAAAAGCTTCCGAAGGCAACTTTGCTTCGGAAGATATTTCAAAGACTTGTTAAAGTTTGGCTTTGGAAGGAATATACTTAAAGAAATTTCTTTCGACATAAATTTTTCTTCGGAAGAACTAAGTCTGAGAAAATTATTATCATAGATAATAAATTCCGAGACGAAATTGCTTTCGGAAGATATGAGTTCTTTGAATGCATTTAAGTACTTATAAGCATATTTAAGCTTCCGAAGATATTCTAAGAATTTCTTCCGAAGGTAATCTATTATGAGTAGTTAAATGATTTAAAGACATAAATTTCTTCCTAAGGTAATTTGAGTTCTTCCGAGACAAAATAATAAATTTTCACAAATCTAAGGAATTAAAAAATTTGATTTACTTCCAAAGAGAACCGGGCTTATGAAGGTGATAATATAGACAACTTAGGACACACAAATTTTAGAAATAAAGTTGATTAAGTGTTTAAAGAAAAATCTATTCAAAGTTAATCATCCTAATAGCTGATATAAGATATTTAAACCTCTGTTCATCAAAAGCTTTAGTGAACAGATCAGCATATTGTTCATTTGTGTTAACCTTGATTAGTTTGATTAATCCTTTTTGAAAATTATCTCTAATCAAATGATACCTGATGTTGATGTGTTTGGTCCTAGAGTGCTGCACAGGATTCTCTGTAAAAGAGATAGCACTGTTGTTGTCTATATGGATAGGAGTCTCCTTGAAATTGAATCCATAGTCCAGCATCTGATTCTGAATCCAAAGCACTTGAGCATAGCAGCTTGCAACAGCAATGTATTCAGCTCCAGCAGTTGATGCAAACACACAGGATTGCTTCTTGCATTGCCAAGAGACTATCCTTCCACAAGGGAATTGACATCCCCCAGATGTAGACTTTGCAGTCATGTTGCAGCCATCATAGTCACTATTTGTATAAGCATACAGATTAAAGTCTGAATTCTTTGGATACCAAAGGCCTAGTTTAGGAGCACCTTTGAGGTATCTAAGAATACTTTTCATAGTAACTAGGTGTGACATCTTGGGGTTGGCTTGATATCTTGCACATATGCATGTGGCAAACATAATATCAGGCCTGCTAGCAGTGAGGTACATAAGAGACCCAATCATGGCCCTGTAGAGATGTTCATCAACACACTCCCCCTCAAGATCAGGACCAAGGGAGTGGTTTCTGGCTATGGGTGTCTTTGCAACCTTACAATCAGTCATCTTGAATCTTGTAAGTATGTCTTGTACATATTTTGACTGACTAATGAAGATGCTATTTTCAACCTGCTTAACTTGTATTCCTAGAAAGAAGTTGAGTTCCCCCATGGCACTCATTTCAAATCTATCCTTCATCAGCTTCTCAAAGTCTTTGCAGAGCTTTGGATTAATTGAACCAAAGATGATGTCATCTACATATATCTGAACTAGCATTATGTCATTCCCTGATTCTTTGATGAAGAGAGTCCCATCAATAGTACCTCTTTTGTATCCATGTTGACAAAGATACTTTGATAGTGTCTCATACAACTTTCTTGGAGCCTGATGCAGTCCATATAGAGCTTTATCAAGCTTGCAAACATAATCAGGATGATCTGGGTCTGTAAAGCCAGGTGGTTGTTTGACATAAACTTCTTCATCTATCACCCCATAGAGAAAGGCACACTTTACATCAAGCTGGTAGACCTTGAAATCCTTGGATGCCGCATAAGCCAGGAATATTCTTACAGCTTCAAGTCTTGCTACAGGAGCAAAGACATCAGTGTAGTTAATTCCTTCTTCTTGAGTGTACCCCTGGACAACCAGTCTAGCCTTGTTCTTGATGACAATCCCTCTATCATCAGTCTTGTTCCTGAATATCCATTTGGTTCCTATGACACTTTTCCCTTGAGGAAGAGGATATAAGTTCCACACCTTCTGTCTTTTGATTTGAAGCAACTCTTCTTGCATTGCCTCAATCCAGCTTCCATCCTTCAAAGCCTCATTAACTTTTTTCGGCTCAATCTGGGATAAGAAACAAGAATGCAGACAAACATTGCTCTCATGTGTTTTCCTCTTGGTCTCACCCCTGTGTCAGCATTTCCAATGATGTTTGTGGTGGGTGTGACTTGTGGATCCTAAGTTGAGGGATCACAACAAGTTGATTAGAGAGATCTAAGTTAGAGAAATTTAGATCTGGTAAAGAAGTGCTACCCACCACATCAACACACTTATCAAGAGAAGCTTGATCCAACGAGTGTGTTACATCATTAATGTTGTCTTTTATGGAGTGGTTATCAGCATCAAGAAATTCCTGATCACTGTCACCACCTCCATCTCCTTCTATAGTTTAAGTTCCTTCACCTGGATTTGGAGCCTCTAGCTGGAATTTGAAGGCATCTCAGATGAATCAGCAGTATTTGTCATGCTTGTACTGATAGGAGCTTCACTTGCAGGGTTAGTTACCATTGGAGCTGAAGTAGTCTTCTTGTTTGGTCTTCTTAGCTCAAATCTTAGGTCAGGATCACCTGTTGATATATTATCTGTAGATCCTGAAACATTCTCACAAGATTTGTTAAAACAGTTGTTAACTAAATCAAGATCAAACAGCCAATCCGACCAAACCTTTAACACTGGAAGTGTTTTCATTGATAGTCACATTGGCTGACTCCTTAATTATTCTAGTTCTGAGGTTGTATACTCTATAAGCCTTAGCTTGAGAGGAGTATCCAACAAAGTGTCGATCATGTGATTTCTCCACAAACTTGGCTACTTGATCTTTGGTATTCAAGATGGTTCATGGACATCCAAATGACCTGAGGAAACCAACGAATGGTCTGCTTTTGTGCCACATCTCTTAAGGAGTCTTACCATGAGTCTTAACTACTAAAACTCTGTTTTGCATATAGCAGGATGTGTTGACAGCCTTTGCCCAGAAGGTGATAGGCAGTTTAGAGTCAGACAACATGGTTCTAGCAGCCTCAATAAGTGACCGGTTTCTCCTCTCAGCAACACCATTTTGCTGAGGAGTCCTGGGAGCACTATATTGTCTTGAAATACCCTTTTCATCACAAAATGTATCAAGGATTTGGTTTTTTAATCATTTTCCCTGATCACATCTTATGGCTTTGACCTTGTGATCACATTGATTCTCAATTTTCAAAATAAAGTTCTTTAAGATCTCAGGAGTCTCATCCTTAGTTTTAAGGAAGAAGACCCAAGTGAATCTTATGAAGTCATCTATGATCACTTGACAATAAGAGGTCCTTCCTAGACTCATTACACTGGTGGGGCCAAACAGATCCATATGTAACAAGTGTAGGGTAGTAGTGATGGAGTTGGTTTCTTTTGGCTTGTGAGAAACTTTATGTTGCTTCCCTTTCAGGCATGCAACACAATGGTCATCACTTGTAAACTTTTTATTTGGCATTCCAGTTACCAAATCATTTTTAATCAATTTATTCATGTTTTTGATGTTTACATGGCACATTCTTTTATGCCAGAGGAAGGACTCATCACTATTTGCTTTAGATAGAAAGCAAGACACTTCTCCGGAGGGAGTTGTTTCTTACAGATCCATCTTGTACATGTTTCCCTTCCTGGGGGCTTTGAGCAGGATGTACTCCTGAGGAATAACCACCCCAGGCTTGAGAACAATGCACTCATGCTTAGTGAAGAGCATGTGATGTTTTTGGTCACAAAATTGGAACACACTCAAAAGATTGTATCCAAGCTCCTTGACAAAGTTTACCTTCTTAATGCTGAGCTTACCATTTGAGACCATGCCCCTGCCAGTGATGTAACCTCCTATATCTCCTCCAAAAGCAACTGGCCCTTCATCAAACTTCTCAAAGTTTTGAGGCAAGGAACCATTGCCTGTCATGTGTCTTGAGCAGCCGCTATCAATGATCCATACAGTCCTGTTGGTTTTCAGCTGCACCTACACAAAAAGAGATGATTTAGTTACATTTGGGAACCCAAGCCTTATTGGTCTTGGGCTTGTCAAAGTGAATAGAAGGAATGAAACAGTAAGTGATCCTATGTGCAGGCTTTGAGGATCATTTGCTATTGCTGATGATGAACTTTCAGTCATATGGTCTTCCTTCATCTTCCACACCACCTTCAGAAGATTGGGCTTGAACTTCAAAGCTTCGGAAGTTTTAACAACTTCAGAAGATTTGGAGACTAGGCCTTCGGAAGATCTAGCTTTCACTGCAGCTGGCTTTGGTGCTTCGAAAGTATTCCTTTCTTCCGATACCATTTTTTCTTCCGAATGCAATTTACCATCTGTTTTCCTTTTCACTTTGGGGCTTCCGAAGGAAACAGATTTTCCTTCCGAAGCTAGCTTTTCCTTCTTCTTCCCAAAAGCTTTCTCTTTAAACATGTGGATAGTGCTTTTGGGATTGTAGATGTAATCCTTAGCCAGATGGGAAGTACTACTACACATGATGCATTCCATTTGCTTCCTTTTGGGAGTCTTCTTCTGAGAGCAAGACTGAACTTGAACACTTTCTTTCTCCAGCTTCTTCTTTACAGATGATGCAACAATTTTCTTAGGGAGAGACTTGCTCTTAAAGGAGGATGGTTCAGACTGTGTAGCAATGGTACATAGCAATTCAGCCTTCTCTTTGCTTGAATTAGTTGGAACTGTACTAAAACTCCTAGTACTAAAGTTTGTAGTTGATTCCTCAGCCTTTACCTCTTCAAATCCTGTAGAGATGAACACCTGTTTTTGCTTGGAGTCAAAAGTGGCCTTGATCTCTTGAGCCTTCTTTGATCTTCTCTTTACTCTTCTGATCAAGTTCTTCCTCTTTGTCTTGTCATACCAGCCTTCTTACTCTCCTCGGGAGCATGGTGACCCTTTTTGGATTGACTCTCTTCACTCATTTCAGAGTCATCCCTCACCATCTCCTCTTTATCCTCTTCAACACTAGGGTCTATAAGGGGAAGCTCATCTTCACCAGTTCCACACCTTGGAGATCTTATAGATAATAGAGTGTGTGGAGGAGCTATCTC
Organism: Flaveria sonorensis; assembly: GCA_025506505.1. Classification (NCBI taxonomy): domain Eukaryota; kingdom Viridiplantae; phylum Streptophyta; class Magnoliopsida; order Asterales; family Asteraceae; genus Flaveria; species Flaveria sonorensis. The sequence continues at coordinate 27,772,156 of CM046439.1, read as the reverse complement.
AGTAGATCCCAGTTCCTGCTTATTCTGATAACAGACTTTCGCATGCAGAGATGAGGATATGATGTTCTTGAAGGTCTCTTCTTCAAGAACACATTTTTCAGCTCGAGCTTTGCTGATCACAAGCTTAGCCAGGCATTCAGTCAACTTGGTAATGAGATCTTTAATTTGAGTCCTGTAATTTGTTTGCTCATGTTCAAGAGTTGAAACTGTTTTCTTTAGATCTTCTATCTTAAGTTTATAGTCATTTTCAACTCTTTTAAAATCAGCTTTTAGGATATTCAAGGACTCAATATCAGATCTTATTTCCAAGTTGTAGGACGTGTATCTATTCACTTTAGCAATACATTCAGGAGAGCAAAGGTGTTCTAGTACCTTAGCCTCATCATGGTCAGCCATGAGTGCTTGATTTGGTGAAGCATCTTCATCCTAAAAGCTCCAGTCAAAGCCTCCTTCTTCAATAGCAACAGCAGCTTGCTGTCTTGTTTTCTCATTCTAGTGCCCTCCCTTAGTGTTGTATGGCCTGGATGATGCTTGGCCACCATTTGACTTAGGTGCCTTGCATTCTCTGGCAAAGTGACCCATCTGGTTACAGTTGTAACACTTCACTTTGCTCTTGTCCAGTCCAAACTTGCCACTGGCAGCATTACTAGGAAACCTTCTCCCTGTCCTCTTGTAGAACTTCTGGGCTATGTGAGTGAGAGGAGCCATCTGCTGGACTATCTCCATGTTTCCAGATCATCTAGATGGATACAATCTAGGTCTTTAAGAGTGAAAAGAAAGTTCCTGAACTTTCATCAGTAGAGACAAAGGCTTGAGAGGTGCTTGTCTCTTGGAATGGATTTCCTTGGATGTAGCACTCTCTGGGTGTCTCTGGGAAGGTGATGAAAGGGCCCTTTTGTGAAGTTTCAGGGTAGCAGATAAGATGGTGTTGTGGTTCTCTGCTATCCCTTTCACTCACATGAAGGGCAGAACTCTGGTGAGTATTGGAGTTACCAGATGGGTTTTGCATGTTCATCTCCATCTGGTATCCACTAAGTATTTCATATAACTCAATGAGAGTCAGGGTCTTGAGGTTTTCAGTCCTCTTAATGACCACACAATAGTGTGTCCATTGTCTGGGAAGAGAGGACACGAACTTCCTAACAATATTCCAATTCTCAATAGTTACTCCAACATCAGCCAGAGTATCCATAATTTCAACATACCTGAAATACTGTTGAGTCATGGTTTCACCTGTCTTGAAAGTGAAAATTTCAAACTGCTACTTCAAGAGGTCTTTCTTGTTTTTCTTGGATTCATTGGACCCCTCATACATCAGTTTCAATGCATCCCACAGTTGTTTAGCGGTCTTGCACTTCTTGAAACCTCTGTAGATGGAATTTGGAAGAGCGGTGTGAAGGGCTGTCATGGCTTTTTGATCAATGTCAATCTTCTTCTTGTCTTCTTAAGAGAAGTCAGCCCTTTCTTTGAGTATCATACTACCACCAGCAGCAGCTGAAGTGGTGGATGGTACATGAGGTTCGTTGACAACAGACTCCCACATCCTGGAATCCTGAGACTTGATAAAGCCTTCCATACTTTGGCACCAAGTGTGAAAATCCTTAGGAGTGATCAGTGGGGACTTTGTCATAGTTCCAGTTTCCATATCAGCCTTAGAGATACCTGCCATTTGAAGAGTTAAGTGATGTGTGAAGCTAAGAGGATTAAAGATGGTGAGATCTTACAATCAAGAGCCTATAAAGCTCTGATACCAATTGCAGGAATGGGTAAGGTTGATTATGTTTGCAATTAGCATCATAGGAGGAGAGAACTTTAGTTCACTTAACAAATCAAATAGGGAACTGGACACTATTTAGAAGATACTAAGCAAACACAAGTAATATAAGTGAAACAATAACAATATCACAAGAACACAAGATAAAGTTTTCAAGGAAGTTGTATATTGATTCTCTAGTTCTATTATAAGTGTGTCTTTGTATGTTTTAGTTACAAGAACTTGAGACTCTTATATACTACAACCTACAACCATCAATATACAAAAAGACAGTTGGGATTTGACTAATCTAGACAACAAGATCAATCTACAGTCAAAAGGCAGATTGTCTTTTAACTAGTGACTATGACATGCGATAGCTCACTGACTTTATCTAATAAGACAAGTCTACAGGAACAATTATGGGAAGTTACAAGCAAAGACCTTCTTCTACAGTTTGATAAAGTATGGAAGTTTCACCAACTAATGAAAAGCAGGTGAGTCATCAGAGCAGCAGCGGAAGGTACAACAGCTTTATCAAAAAGTAACTCAGAGAAAGCATATTTTCTCTGTCTTTGGAAAAATCAGTCAACTCTTCAAAATGGCTTCGGAAGACTTTGTCTTGTGAAGCTTTGGAAGACTTCATCTTTGGCTTCAGAAGAAAATGGTCTTTGGCTTCGGAAGAAAATGGTCTTTGGCTTCGAAAGATTTCACACTTGTAATAATTTTCTGATAAGTGTGAAACTTCCGAAGTAACTTCTTCTGAACTGTTGGCTTCGGAAGATCTTACACTTAGACTTATTTGTGAGTGTAAGACTTCCGAAGCTAGTTCATCCTTGTTCCTTAGTGAATGCTGGAAGACTTGGTTGTTCTGGTGTCCTTTGGTTGCATCAGCCTTTAATCTTCAGATGTTCCTTACATAAACTTCTTAATAATCTCACCATAAAGGAATGCACTCTTAACATCCATCTGAAACACTTTGAAGTGTTTGGAGGTAGCAAATACTAGAAAAATTCTGATTACTTCCAGCCTGGCCATAGGAGCAAAGTCTTCATCATAATCAATCCTTTCTTCTTATATGTATCATTATATCACAAGTCTAGCTTTGTTCTTGATAACAATGCCCCTTTCATCCTTCTTGTTTCTAAAACCCATTTGGTCCCTATTACAGTCTTCCCCCACAGAAGTGCGCATAGTTTCCAAATCTTCTATCGAGCAAAATGAAGAAGTTCCTCTTGCATGGCTTCTACCCAGCTATTATCTTTTAACGCTTCATCAACTTTCTTTGGTTCCAGTTAAGAAAGAAAGCATGAAAACAAACAGATGTTTGCTTCATTCACCATGCTTCTTGCCTTAACACTAGCATCTACATTACTAATGACATTCTCTACTGGATGCTCTGTATGAATTCTTAGTCTTGGGATTACTTGGAGTTGTTAAGACAGATCCAAATTGGAAAATTTTGTTTCAGGAAGTTCGGAAGATGGATTGACTGGTTCATCTTCTGAATTGACTCTATCTTCAATATTTGTCATACTTGGTTCCTTTTCAAGAGATTGTCTAGTACCATAATGATCATTAGACTCTTCACCTAATGAGTCATAATGAGCAAGTTATGGTTGATCCATAGTGTTTGTGGTACTAGCATCTGCTTCTGCTGAATGAGGCTGGACTGTATCAGTAGATGACCTGTTGTGACTAGCCCCTTGTGATAGATCTATCCTGTGATCTTCAGCATTTCGGACATGCATGTCCGCTGACCTGTTAAAAGAGTCTCCTGAAACATTCACAATCAAATGATTAAATATTTGTGAATTCATCTAGCTCAAACATCCAACTTGGGGCGTTTCCAACACTATTAGAAGAATTTTGATTTAATATGACATTTTCAAATTCTTCAATAGTGTGATCAACTTTATTGTATACTAGTAAGCCTTAGCTTGTGATGAGTATCCAACAAAAAACCCTTCTACTAATTTCTCAGCAAACTTAGATAAATAATCTTTGGTATTAAGAAGGGTGCATGGACATACAAAAGGTCTAAGGAACCCTATGAATGGTCTTCTCTTATAACACAATTCATAAGAGTTTTTTCCATATGTCTTGACTATCAACACTTTATTCTGAACATAACATGCATTGCTAGTAGCTTCAGTCCAGAATGTTATAGAAAGTTTGGAGTTATACAGCATGGTCTTTGTAGCTTCAATAAGAGTCATATTTCTCCTCTCAGCAACTCTGTTTTGCTGAGGAGTTTTTGGAGCACTATATTGCCTTATAATACCTTTAGATTTAGAGAAATAATCAAGGCTGTGGTTTTTAAATTCAGTACCCTGATCACATCTAATTATTTTAACCTTTTGATCAATTTGGTTCTCACATTTGATAATAGATAATTTTAAAATCTCAGCTGTTTCATCTTTAGTTTCAAAAAGGAAAACCTAAGTGAACATAGTAAAATCATCTATTATTACCAAGCAATATGATTCTTCCCAAACTCTTTACACCTGTTGGCCCAAATAACTTCAAGTGCAACAGATGTAAAGGAGTGGTAACTGAACTCATTTCTTTGTACTTATGAGAAGATTTGTGTTGCTTTCCCTTTAAACAAGCAACACAGTGGTCAGCATATGCGAATTTTTTGTTCGGCAGTCCTATGACTAACCCATTCCGAACTAGTTTGTTCATGTTTTTGAAATTTACATGTGCTATTCTTCTGTGCCAAAGGGAGGACTCATTTAAAGAAGTTTTGGAAATGAAATAGGAAGCATTTTTTGAAGGTGATTCATTTTGCATGTTGTGCATGTACATATTGTCTTTTTGGGAGCTCTTAGGAGTATTTTGTCATTCGATATTTCAAACCCAGGAGACAGAACAATACATTCAAGCTCTATGAAAAAAGTGTGATGTTTTCTTATCGTATAACTAAGACACACTCAATAGGTTATGTTTAACTCTTTCACATAATTCACCTTATCAAAGCTTACCTTTCCATTACTAACTGTCCCCCTGCTAGTAATGTATCCTACTTTTGTATCACTTCCAAAGCAATAGATCCACCATCATATGGATCTAGATTCAGTAGTAATGATCTGTCACTTGTCATGCACCGAGAGCATCCACTATCCATAATTCCATAAGTTAGTGTTGGCCTGCGAATGATCCTACACATAAATAAATTGGTTAGTGATGAATGGGGACCCAAGCCTATATAGTCTTGGGTCTTTCAATTTTCAGTAGTTTTATATCAATGGTAAGTGCTAAAGTGGTAGGTGTTGGCTTTAGGTCATCTAAGGATTCAGCAGATCCTTTTGGTTTCCAGGCTCTTCATTTACCTTTGCCTGATCTTTTGACATCATCCTTCTTTTTGGTGACCCTTTGAAGATTTTAAAGATGGTAAAGGATTCTCAAAAGTGTTCTTCTTTTGGTCTGCAGCTGCTGACTTATTCGGCAGATCTTTTAGAGTTGCTAATTTTTCTTTGAAATCGGCACTTGAAGGACTTAACTTCTGAATAGTTTTGTGACCACCATCTTTTCTTTAAGATGGTTGTTTGGTAGCTGCAAACTTTCTTGAGAGTCTAGACTTGTTGGGAAGGTTGAAGGAATGGGCTAAGGGATTGTATTAACAGTCTTTTGCAAAGTGACTGTCTTTTCCACACATTAGGCATGTGATTTTCAACTGCTTCTTTCTTGACTTCATCATCTGCCTAATCTCTTGTAGCTCCTTCTTCATCTTCTCATTCTTGCCTCCTCAACTCCACATATCATCTTGTTTGTCTTATGATTAGTATGGGTGGTCAACTTTATTTCTTCTTTGGGAACCTCTTGTTATGGATTTTAATTGCTTTAGAAATGGACTTTTGAATATATGATTGAGGTCTTACTTCTTAAGAGTTTGAGGCTTCAGCACAGCAGCTTCTGTTGGGATTCTTCTTATTGTAGCTGTGCTTTAGTTAAAGCTTTGACTTGGAGCAGAGTTCTATCTCAGCAGACAGCTGATTGGATTCAGAAGACATATTTTCTTTAACAAACTCCATCTTTCGAATCACATCCTTGTTTCCTTTTCCCTTGTGTTTTTCTCTCCTTGTCTATTTTTCCTCTTTTTCCTTCTCTTTCTTTTCCACCTCCTCATCCACTTCCTCAACTATTCCATCCTTCTCCTTCTTTTTTGTTATCTTAATATCTTTAGTAGATGCCCTTGTACAGATGGTTCAGTAGATACTTGCTTCTTAACCTCAAGGTTGCAGTTAGGGGTATATGTTGGAGTGTATGTCATTGGTGGTTCCATAGATTATACCCTAAACTTGTCTTGGTTTGATACAACCTTTGGGAGTTTTCTGTAAAAGCAAGCAAATTTTCAAACTTTTCAATTAGAACATTATATTTATCAGAATGTGTTTTAGCTATAGCTAAATCATATTGTGTTGATTTTAATCTGCTCCAGAGGTCATTAATTTGGTTCTCAATGTTTGTTTGCTCATGGTTTAATTGTGAAACAATCTTTTCTAGCTTTATTGTCTTTTCTTTTTGAGCTTGATTATTTTTCTTAGAGTTGGTTTTAAGTAGAGTTATTGATTGAACATCTTTTATGAGATTCAAATTGTGAAATCTGTATAAGTTGACTTTAGCTATGCATTAAGGTGTACAACAGGGTTCAAAAGTTACCTGAGGTAAACAGGTTGAGGTTCCAGCCATCAATCCATTATTGATGGGTGTAACATCTTTCATTTGGAAACTCCAATCACTCACCTCTTCGTCTAAGGCTATAGCTGCTATATTTCTTTGGCTGGGTGAAGAGGAAGGACCTTGATAAGTTGAGTGTGATTGGTTCTTTACATTCTTAGCAAAATTTCCTAGTTGGTTACAGTTGAAACATTTTACTTTGCTCTTGTCAAACCCAAACCCTAATCTTCTCTATTTTAGTAATTTTCTTCTGGTTCTCTGTTGAAATTGCTTTGCCCTTAAGGATATCATGGGTATCTGGTAGTTGATATCCATTTCTTTATGGTCATCTGGATGAATGCACTCTAGATCTTCTTTATAGAGCCGAAAGAAGTTGGTTTGGTCACTAACAAAAGCAAAGTTTGATGGATATGATTGTGAAAAGGATAATGAGGTTGGCTGATTCCATCTTCTGAATGATGGTGGTGATTAAGATTCACTAGTTGGAGATTCAAGGTAGGTGTTCATTGGTACCTGATGAGTCATCATTGGAGTTTGATAGACTTGGGAATGAGGGTTATATTGAACTGGCTCAGGAATAGGGACCATGAGAGCGAATGACTTTGAGGGATTTAAAGATCTGCCTGGGATTTTTCATTTGCATCCATCTCCATTTGATAAGCACTTAGGATACCATATAACTCCTCAACAGTCATTGTCTTTAGGCTCTCAGTTCTTCTAATAGACACAGTGTAAACTGTCCATGTCTTTGGTAATGATCTTAAGAATTTTCTAAGAACATCATTATTATCCAACTTCACTCTACCTTCACTAAGAGAGTCTAGAAGTTCAACATATCTCATGGTTTCTCCCCATATGAAACCCAGGTTCTCGAAATTATACTTCAAGACATCTCTTTTGTTTTCTTTCATATCTTCAATTCCTTCAAATCTAGCCTTCAAAGCTTCCCATAACTTTTGAGCAGTTGTGAATTTCTTGAGGCCATGCATGATGCTGTTGGGTATGTTCATTCTGATCAGCCAAAGAGCCTTTAAATCCACATCCATCTTCTTCAGATCTTTATTTGAGTACTTTGTAGGATATTTGAGAATCATTACTCTTCCTTTACCAGCGGCTTAGACCATGGGGACATATGATCCATCAGAATAAAGAGCCATAACATTATATCTTGATACCTTATGAAATCCTCCATTCGGATTTTCTAGGTATCATAGTCATTTGGTGTAAACATTGGAGGTTTGGTCTGAGTTCCATTCTCCAAATCATGTTTACTAGAAATGGCTACAACAATCATTTTGAAAGAGTAGAGAGGTATGAAGAAAGTGCGGTGTTTGATGGTGTGATCAAAAGAAGGAACAAGTGATTTGTTGAAAAATAACTTCAAGCAAATCAAGAGGCAAAGCTCTGATACCAGTTGTTGGATCGGGTTGGTCTAAACTAACAAAAACTTCTTCTTTGATCAGTAAATAATGAATACAGAATCTAACTTAACTACATACTATCACAACACAAATACTTTGAGGAAAGATAAACTATGCAAGAAATTATTTCAAAGTATTCACTTGATTAATCTTTTGAGTACAAATAATACAATCCGAAGTACAATTGGCATATACAATCAAGTGGCTTAAAAGATTGCCTATTTTACACAAGTGTGACGACTTTTATACTATGAAAATTTAAACAATAAGAATAAACTATTATATATTTAGAGTCTACAGCAAAACATATAATTTGCGTATCAGAGTTGCAGCTTCAATACTATATTGTCTCCAAAAGGTGAAACACAACAGCCGTCGGCACAGACATTATTATTTTGAGTAACAATTGATCAGCAGATGATGAAGTTCTCTACTGATCAGCAGCAGTCGATCAGCAACACATCCGTAGACTGCTGATCAGTAGTTATTTCAGCATATGTTGATCAGCAGTCATTTAGCATATGCAGTTTGATAGTGGATTAAGCATTTAGCTTGACTCGGCAGTTGTCGTCCAGTGCTAAAATCTTGGGTTTTCGGTAGTTTCATCCTTCATACCTCAACAATATATCATTTTATAATTAATAAATTTTCGTTACTAACTTTTTAATATATTTATTTATTCAACCCGTGTTACACACGGAATACTAACCTAGTGAGACATATAGTCTTTTGCAACACCATTACTTACAAATACGGATCTTGACAACACTGCATAGAAACAATAAAATTGTTACCAATACAACTTATTTTATAGTCCAACCTAATTGTTGTGGGCTTAGGATTTCATATATTTTTATCTATATATATATATTGTATTTTATGTGTTGAAGTGATCAATTAATATAAATCTGTTTCCCCTCTCCCCTTCCTCTTTTGTTTATCTATAATTTACAACATGTTATTAGCACGTTCACACTTGATTTAACACTAAATCATTCAATGAAAATAAATCAAGCATGAAGAGTAGTAGCAACAAGCCAACAAGAACTTTGGACGGAAAAATCAAAAAAAAAAAGAAGAAAAATGAAATAAATGGATAAGTCAAAGTATTTGTAGGCGACAATAAGACCCAACAACACCGGTTGACGGAATTAATCAAATAAACTAAAGGGAGTTTGGATTTTCGACTCGGTATGCTACGAACCTTTGTAGCATTAAATTTCTTTTACAAAAGCATAAAAAAGCAGGTAACAACCTACATCTCTCATTGTTAATTATATATCATCAATCAAAGGCTAGCTGATTGCGAATCGAGAGCCAATTGGATCAAATGGGTGCATATAAATGTTGTGACTCTATTGTTGGTAATTTTAATGTTATCAACTCATATTTTAGTATATTAGATTAACTTGTTGATCAAAAAAATAATATTAAAAATTAAACGAGTTAGGTGTCGAGGGAATGCGAGCTCGATTTAATTTTAAAGTTATTTAGTTTTAATTATATGACTACTTTTACGGACTTTTAAGTGGGCTTATTTGGTTTACTTGAAGTCTTTTGACTTTGGGCTTATCTAATTGGTTGTTGAGCTCAACCCATCAAAACCAGTCATGGTCAATTGGTCATATATTAATTTGTATGCCAGAAGGTTTTGGGTTTTTTTTTTTTATTTCTTTTGATGAATACATATGCATTTTGACGGTTTCTCAAAAAGAGAACATAGAAGATCCATCATTCGCTTGCTTGATCAGACAGACATCCTCTCGGTTACAATCAAACTCGACTCCATCAAGAAATTTTTTTCTAATCCGATAAATCAATCGCAATAACCCGTAAAATAGGTTTATCCGACAGTGTTTTACGATTCAGAGATTAATCCGAGTAAATTTAATGGTTTGAAGATTGAACCCGAATCTGTTACGTTTTGGTTTGTTTTATGTTTGATTTCTTGTTCGAGACCCACAAATTTTCAACAAAGTCAAACCTATTTTATGGGATTTGTATGATCTGGATATATCTTCTTGATTCTGATTTGTTTATGTTGGAATTGAGAGTTGTGGTTGTTCTTGGTTTGGTAGTGTTTGATTGATCTGTGTGCGATTACTTCATAGTTTCTGGGATTTTGAAGTAGGATCAGATTCACATGGAAACTTGAAGATAATCACCAAAATGAAAAGAAAGAAGAGATATTGTATCTTTCTCTGTTCTGTTGTTTTTCGCGAGAAAGAAGATAGAAATTTTTTTATATAATTCAAATTTATTATATAAATAATAATTAAAACTAAAAATTAATTACCAACAAAAGGTTTTCAACTTGTTTCAGACCGAGAAAAGCAACAACCATAACCACAATTCCTAAAAAGGAATCATTGACCATCATTTATTTGATTTAAACCTGCTATTCTTGACATAGTTCACTCTTGTGTTTGGATTTAAAGAATTTCAACAATGAGTAAAACCAATTTGGGTATTCTCTAGAGTATTATGTTTGAAACTAAATTGTTGCAAATTATATTAATATTATTTGGAGTTTAATTATTGGGAGGATCAAAGTTAAAGCTTGATTGTGGTGGAAACAAGCCTAACGTGACGGCTCTTAGTGGGTCGAAAGACCTGAATGCTTCACAAGGTACGCTTTCTAGTTTTACATTAATATTACGAAAATCTATGAGTTTTGTTATTGATTCAATGGTCTATTCGGGACAATGTTAATTATTTACAAAACACAAAAACTAAATTTGTTTTTATAATTGAAAAATAAACAAATAAAAGTTTTGAATCAGATAAAGTCAACAATAGAAATGTTTCTTCACATAATCAAATGAGGGTGTTGTGCCATGGTTAAGGCTATAATCAATCTATTAGATGTTTACATGTCGGGAAAATCCAGTGGGTTGTAAAATAAATGGAACTCAGTTTTGGGTTTAGTTTTGAATTCAAAAGATCTAATGGTTAGCAAAATAATTTAGAAATGGTTTGAGAAATTTGAAATAATTCAAAAAATCCAGTGGGTTATGAGACACGTGTGCATGAATCTAAAATGGTTTGAGAAATTCAAACTAGTTGAAGATGAATCAATACTAAGGATGGGAAAATGTAGAAACTTAGACTTGTATTTTCATCTGGAAAACAATTATCATCAGATTATGTGTTGTATGGTCCAAGTATTCAAGAAAACTTATTAATGTCCCTTTTGATGTTGAATCTATGTTTATGATATCATTATCTTCTAGCAAAGTAGATTATGTTTTTCAACATGTAGCATGCTAGATTAGGTCATGATACTTGTGAATTAACTAATATTACAAGGAAACTATTTGAAGAAGGAATTCTAAGGTATTAGAATTCATTAATTTAGACTTGTGTGATTTCATAGCTCGCCTTCAAAGAATATGCTATTATATTGAAATGACGGATATGGAGGAGGCAGATGCGATCCTTGGGATAAGGATTAAAAGGAGTAATAATATCTCCATGGCATAGTCTGAGAAAATTTTAATCATTGATTGTTTTCAAGTTAATATTCCTATAGGTCCTATTATTTAACCTGTGTGTGATCAGGGTGAATCTATTCATAGATATAGTATTTAAAGTAATTGGTTATCTAATGTATCTTATGATTAGCACCTGACCTGACCTGGTATAGCTTATTCTTTGAGGTGAGTAGATTTACTAGTAATTCAATTACACATTATTAGTAAGTTGTGAATAGATTGTTTGAAAACATGAAAAGTTCCATGACCTATGGTTTGTATCATTTAGGTTTTCCTTTAGTTATAGAAGGATAATCTAAAGATATTTCGGTAACTAAATAGATGAGTATTCTCTCTTAATGAAGTTTGCATCATTTAATAATGGAAAGCGAGTTTGTAGTGTTAACTCTAGCTGCAACTGGTGAGGAAGCTGAATGACTACGAAAATTTGATCTTTAAGATTCCATTACGGTTAAAATCGATATCACTAATCTCTCTCAAATGTAATTTTTCTGGCTAAGGATTATAGTTAGGTGTATAATGAAAAGTCTAAATGGTTGTATATTATAAATACCATGATTTATGTGCTCATCATGCATGGTGTGATGTTTGTAAAATTATTAAGATCTAACTATATTTTGACTGATTAATTAACTAAAGAGTTAGGAAGAGATCTTATGAATAAATCAGTCATAGGAATAGGTATAAAGTCCAATTTTAATATCTTATGTCAAGACGCCCAATTCCCATCTAATACAACGCTAGATGCTAAATTCAATGTGGTATGTCTGTAATAAAGATGTTGGAACACATTAGTAGAGCCATCCAAAAGTATGTGTTCAGACTGCAAGATAAATGAGGTTGAAATTTAATTTCTTAATTGTTCATTGATAAATTGCAGTGCAGGTGAAAGAGTAATGAATCACCTATAAGAATATGAAGTTTAGTCGTTTCAAGAAGCTTTGGACTTGAGTTTTGAAATATTATTTGAAGGATTATGACATAGGCTAGTAAAATATCATGTCAAGGGGATTTTGGATTTGTAAACGTATATGTATGTTACTTACATGTATTTAAATGGATAGCTTGGGTTTAATCAATTGTGATACCCTGTTATTCTAATATATATATCGTGTAATATACCAAGGTGAAAATTCAATCCGTAGGATATTTTCATTTATGTATGTGTTTGTGTTTTTATGGGAATGGTTAAGTTAATCATGGATATCACTAAAATGTGGGAGGAATGTTAGTAATTTTAGTGTTATCAACTCATATTTTAATGTATCTGATTAACTTGTTGATAAAAGAAATAATATTAGAAATTAAACGAGTTAGTCGTCTCGGGAATACGAGCTCGATTTAATCCTAAATGTCATTTGGTTTTAATTATAATACTATTTTACGTACTTTTAGGTGGGCTTATTTGGTATTCTTGAAGTCTTTTGACTTTGTGCTTATCTAATTGGTTGTTGGGCTCAAGCCATCAAAACTAGTCATGACCATAAATTAATTTGCATGACACTAAGGTTTTGGGTTTTTCTTTTATTTTTTAGTTTTTTAATTTTTTTGCTTTTTCTTATTCTCTCGATGAATACATATGTATTTTGATGAGTTCTTAAAAAGAGAATAGAGAAGTTCCATCATTAGTTTGCTTGATTAGACATCCTTTCGGTTACAATCAAATTCGACTCCATCAATAAATCTCTGTCTAATCTGCAAAATATGTTTATTTGATAGTATTTTATGATTCAGAGAATAATCCGGGTAAGTTTAATTGTTTGAAGATTGAACCCGAATCTGGTACGTTTTGGTTTGTTTTATGTTTGATTTCTTGTTCGAGACCCACAAATTCTCAACATCTATTATGATTGAATCTAATATCTCACCTTAAAACTTCATCCATGTATTATTTGTGACCGTATCACTGTCCTTACCTATTATTCTTCTCCAGACGACTTAAGGTATATGTGAACCACCACAAAGTAAGCGCGTATGACGAACCTTTATCATCCACTATGCTACCCATTGATCTGTGATAAGTTGCCCATTAGGAGTAGAAAGATTGATGAGCCATTTGATGTAGAAACTAACATTGGTAAGTCTACCAGGATATCTGATGAGATAGAGGATTATGACATAGAGTTGGAAGACCATAGGTTCTCTGCTAGGTTGTTCGTGATGACCTTAGGCGGATTTGATGTAGTCATAGGGATGGATTGGCTAGCAGCTTATGAGGCCAATATCGTGTGCCGCAAGAAGATGATTCGATTGACCACACCCGATGGGAGTTCGGTGACGATTTATGGCGATAGAGTTTGTATGGTTCCGGAAGTAATTTCGATGGTTGTGGCAGAGAAGTGTATGAGGCATGGTTGTGGTGCCTATCTAGCCTATGCGAAGGATATGGATGCGTCAGTACCACGATTGTTGGATGTACCAGTCGTGTGTGACTTCTCAGACGTATTCCCAGAAGATCTATCAGGTGTGCCACTTGACCGCGAGCTCGAGTTCCAGATCAATCTGATACCTAGTGCCCAACCTGTTGCTAAGGTGCCATATTGTCTAGATCCCTCTGAGATGAAGGAACTGATGACTCAATTGCAAGAGTTGTTGGATATGGGGTTCATTCGACCTAGTATCTCTCCATGGGGCACTCCGGTCTTATTTGTGAAGAAGAAGGACGGTAATATGAGGGATGTGCATCGACTACCGTGAGCTGAACAAGTTGACTATGAAGAACCGGTACCCGTTACCGAGGATTGATGACTTGTTTGATCAGCTCCAGGGTGCTAGTTGGTTCTCCAGGATAGACCTTCGATCGGGTTACCATCAACTGAATGTGAAGGAGCAGGATATCCCTAAGACAGCTTTTCATACGCGTTATGGACACAACGAATTCCTCGTGATGTCTTTTTGTTTAACCAACGCGCCAGCTGCTTTTATGGATTTGATGAATCAAGTGTGTCAGCCCTTGCAGGATAAATAAGTGATTGTGTTTATTGATGAAATCCTGATTTATTCGAAGAGCAAAGAAGAGCATGCTGATCACATTCGTGAGGTGCTGGAAATGCTTAGAAGAGATTTTTTCCAAGACTTCTCCAAGGATGCCATCCAAGATCTGTAGTTTCTTGGGTTCGGAAAGCTACTACAGGAGATTTATCAAAGACTTCTCTAAAGTGGCGGCTCCGTTGACTAAGTTAACCCGTAAGGGTGTGAGGTTCGAATAGGGTTCCGAGCAGGAGGGAGCCTTTCAACAGTAAAGGCAAGGTTGACTCAAGCCCTTGTCTTGACGTTACCTGAAGGGAATAATGACCCGGTGGTATATTCTGATGCTTCACATTCATGCTTAGGTTGTGTGTTAATGCAACGAGGGAAGGTTATAGCCTATGCTTCCAGGCAGCTGAAGGTCCATGAAGTCAACTATCCTACTTATTACTTGGAATTGGCTGCTGTGGTGTTTGCATTGAAGATTGGGAGACATTATCTGTATGGGGCGAAGTGCACCATCTACACTAATCACAAGAGCTTGAAGTATTTGTTCGAGCCGAAAGATCTCAATATGAGGCAAAGGAGATGGTTGGAGCTTATCAAGGACTATAATTGTGAGATCCACTACCATCCGGGCAAGGCCAACATTGTGGCAGATGCCCTTAGCCAAAAAGAGAGACCCGAGCCGATTCGGGTGAAGGCTTATCAGTTGGTCATGACATATGATGTGATGAAGCAGGTCCAATGTTGGACCATATGAGGCTGGTGCAACCAAAACAACACTTAGAATATTTGAAGTACAATTGAAGAAGTCTTCTGAAGCTAAAGCTGCTCTTCCGAAGACAAGTTGAAGATCTTCCGAAGCTTAAGTATGAAGAACTTCTGAAGGAAAACTAAGTCTTTCGAGACTACGTAGTTTTCCTTCCGAAGTATATGAAGAACTTTTGAAGGTAGAACCAAGTCTTCCGAAGTATGTGAAGACCAAGTAGTTCTCCTTCCAAAGCATTCACAAGTAGAAAGATCCAAGACAAAGTCTTCCAAAGAATGAAGTTACAAAGACTTGCAGAAGACTTGGAAGAACTTGATTCTTCCGAAGTATAAATGGCCTCGGAAGAATTTATTCTTCCGAAGCCATTTTGCCTTTGGAAGAATCAGCTATGTACCAGTGGACATAAGTATAGGTTGTCTGACATCCGCTGACAACTCTGATACACTGCATGGTGTTTTCCTACTCCTATGTAGTTGACCATACTTTAATCCATTGTTCCCCTTTTTTAGTTAGTACAGTTACCATACTTAGTTGGTGACAAAAGGTAAGTAATGGACCTATCATGACTACCTAATCTAGGATATTATTTTATCTTAGATACTTTACTTCTAGCATTGTAATATTTGCTTAGCGGTAAATTCCAGCTGGTTTTCCAAGTATAACCGATGTAGATAGTAGTATATATAGTTTCTTATTATAACTTAAGTAACCATGCTTGTAAGAGTCTTGTATATTGAGTTGATAAATATTATATACAAGTATCTTGAAAACCATTCTTGTGTCCATTAACTTATTATATTATTGTCAACTGAGTTAGAGATTCCTCTTCATTAACCGAGTATGACTTAGTAAGTTTGTGAGATACAAAACTTGTGTTGTGAGACCAACACCGATCCTGCAATTGGTATCAGAGCTATTTAGGCTCTTGATTGTGAGATCTAACCATCCCAAATCACCCTCGTTTCTTCACACTTACTCACTTCACTCAAATGGCTCTTAACCAAAAAAATTTTGAGTCCGAGATGGGAACCATGACCAAGGCTCCTAACATCACCCCTGATGATTTTGGAACCTGGTGCAAACGTATTAAAGGCTTCATTAAGTATTAAAGGCTTCATTAAGTATCAAGACAACTGCATGTGAAGATCTGTCACTCATGGTCCTTACAAGCCAAAGGTGGCGAACCCTGCTGGCAATGGCGCCATGATTGAGAAAGCTATTGAAGACTACTCTGATGAAGACTTCAATAAGATGGACATCGACTTCAAAGCGATGACCGTGTTTCTTATTACTATACCAAACTCCATAATGGTTAGCTTTAAGCAACGAGACCGCCAAAGAACTCTTTGATGCTTTGAAGCTGATGTACTCTGGTTCCACTGAATCAAAGGAAAACAAGAAGGATATGTTGAATCAGAAGTTTAAGAACTTCACATATGTTATTGGTGAGACCTTGAGACAAAATACTTTCGGTATATGGACTTGATCACCTCTCTTCAGAGTATGGGAGTTGTTCTTTAGAAAAGAGACATACTCAGAAAATTCATGAGTGTACTTCCTCATGAGTGGACTTTTTATTGTGTCTCAATCAAGAGAACTGAAAGTCTTAATACTCTCACTATGACTGAATTATATGGAATCCTTGATGGATATCGTATGGAGATGGAGACTCAGAAGAGCCACCAGATGAACAGACCCTTAAATCCTACAGTTAATAATGCTCTAGATGTTGCTGAAGGATCAAGAACTCCCCAGCTTCAGTTGTACCTGAACTACCCCCAATAGCCATCAACCTCTTCTGGGCCATACATCACTTTCCCTGAGACACCCAGGTCTCAACAAGCCTAACACACTCCCTTCCAGGATAGTTGTGCTTTTCTTTCAAGGAGTGAGCACTCTGGAGATTTTCAATACTGTTTTGATGATCTAGAGTGTTTCAGCCCAGATGATTTTGAATATATGAACATTGTCCAGCAAATGGCTCTTTTAACCTATAGAGCAAAGAAATTCTTTAAAAGAATCGGAAGGAAGTTTCCTTAGAACCTAACTAATAGCAAATTCGGGTTTGACAAGAGCAAGGCCAAATGCTACAACTGTAAGCGGCTTGGTCATTTTTCTAGGGAATGTAAAGCTCCAAGATCTAATCTTAGAATAGCTCAAGCCTCCTAACATTCTACTACCTCAAAGGCTGCAACCAAATCACTGAGCCATAAACTGCTGCTGTTGCTCAAGAAGTTGACTGGAGCTTTATGGTGCAAGATGTCATTCCTGCTCAAGCTCTCATGGCTGGAACTGAAGATAGCAAGGTATATGAACATCTCTATTCTCCAGCCTGTATTGCTAAGGTTAAATTGTATCAGGACTATAACATGGAAATTAGATCTGATATTGAGTCTTTAAATATCCTAAATTCTGATTTTAAGAGAGCAGAATCTGACTATAAGTTAAAAATAGAAGAGTTAGAGAAAACTGTGTCCTCTTTAAAACATGAACATACCAACTATAGGACTCAAATAAAAGATCTAATATCCAACTTGACTGAAGCTCAAGCCCAACTAGTCATAGTTGAGGCTAAAGTGTTTAAAAGTGCCAGATCTACCAGATTTATACCCTCATAGAAACTCAGGTTTGAAGTGTTTAAAATTTCTAGTTGATTATGACCTCTAGAGAGTACAAGAGCTTTCCTTTCACTGTCATACCTCCAACCCCAGATTGGGTTCTCAGAAGGGGCAGACATTGCTCTTGGTATTTCCTCCTCAAACAGTTGTTGTGTTAACAAATGTAGATCACTGTCTAGAGGAGGTTGCTGAGTATGGACAACTGCAAGAGAGGATGGTGAGTCCTCTATGTCCGTACTCTGAGAGGAACTCCCAGGTTCTATGATTGTTAGGATTTTCTCCCCCTTTTTGGTAGCATCACCCTTTGCATAGGTGAGCTGGGAGATTGATCCATGACATCCATAGGTTCTTGTGGACCTGGATGAGTTGATCTCATTGGTCTCTCAGCTAGCTTACCCTTGAGATCGGTGATCTCAAGTTGCTGGTCATTGACCCTTTTCTGCAAGATAGTCACCTGAGATTCCAGGTGAGCTATCTTGGAAACAAAGTAGGTGCACATGTTTGAGAGTTTGTGCATCTTTTGTTGCAGACTCCCTTTATCTTCAAATGAAGAATCATAGGGGGATGAGAGGATTGGACCTGAGTCTTCTCCCTCATCACCAGCATAGGTTTCTTGGTTGCTGGATTTCCCCTGCTCTATTCTAAGAGGCTGGGTTGCCGTGGTTGAGGTCTTAGAGATCTAATCACTACCAACAGTGAAAGCCTCTGCCACATGGGTCTCCTGGACAATCTGAAGGAGATCCACCTCAGTTTGTGGTGTCTGATGTGGGCTAGAAGTGGGTGAGGCAGGAGTACTCATCGTACCTTGAGTGTGGGTGGAGAGGAGAGATTCATGGTACTCACTGAAACCCAAATCTTCATCAGAGTAAAAGTCAAAGCTGGGTATGGGTTGATTAATATCAAGAGGATGGGGATGGTAGCTTTCCCCTGAAGGTTGATCACCAGAGTGTTGAGACTCAGAGTGATGGCTTAAGGCTATTTGAGGAGGTGTGAGCTCATCAGGCTGAGCATGAGGAACCTCAGCACTGATTGTGTCAAGAATGGGAGTGGTTTGCTCCTCAGGGGAAGTGGGAGCTCTAGTGTTCACTTCCTCCTGTGTGGGTTTTGATATGGGGGCCTGCATATGCTCAGTAGTAGGTGCAGGGGTTTGTTTGGATTTTCTTTGGTAAGTGAGGGTAATGGTAGGCCTTAATGGTGGTTGAGAGGTAGAGGGTGTTGGTTCATCACTAGCTGGTGCTGCTAGGATGTCACCCTGAGCAATGAGCTCAAAAATTTTTAGGACAAGGGCTGTTTCTACCCCTGAGAACCCAACAGTTTTCTTTTTCAATATTTTGAAAATACCGGGCCTCATATGTGCAAGTTTAAGAACATTACCTGTTCCCCTCAACTGTGGTCCCATTTCACAGTTGAGAATGTGTTGAACATACAGGGGAAACATGTAATATTCTAGGGAGTCCAAATTTGCAAGTAAATTTGTGAAAACAAACTGAGAATACCTGAATTTGACCCTTGAACCATCCCATGGACAATGAAGGAGAGGTCTTCTGGAATCTGGTCCCATCCTCATGTTTGTTAGACAAGCTGTGGATGACAACATGGAGGAGGTACTTCCACTGGTATGAGACCTTCCCCTTCCTGAAGGTCTTGACTGTGAAGTCACCTTCATATCCCATCTGCTCAAAGGAATGGTTGACAGCAGCTTTTGGGAAGGACATTTCACCTTCTTCATCATCCAGCTAAAGATGGGTGTTGATGATGGCTGGAGTGATGAACAGTGTCCTCCCTTGCACTGTGGCAGACAGTGCCTTCTCCCCGTCCAAAGTGACCTCTTGACAGGTCCGCCAGAACTCAAACAACTGATCCTCATAGAGGGGAGGATCAATCGTAAGGGAGGTGAGATAATGAGACGAAGAAAGATACCTACAAACATCTGAGAAGCTTGGATCCTTCTCAGAGTTTAACAGAGCAACCTGGTTGTGTTGCCTGTGTAGATGCATGGTGAAATCTGGGTCGTTTCGGCGATCAAGATTTGCCATTTGCAGAAGCTTTGCAGAGAAGGAAGGTAGAAGAAGATGAATTTGGGGTTAATTTTAGGTTAAGGAAAAATGAGAGTAGAGAGATGAAGATAGGACCGTTTGGGGAGATATACTCAGGATTTGAAACAAAGTTAAAGCAAAAGATAAACTTTGAAATCCGCAAGTGGGTCCAACTTCAAAAAAAAAAGGCGCCCAAAAAGGTAGTTTTCTTGGAAGTTGCAAAACTTCCGAAGGTTATTTTAGCTTTTGAAGCTTTTTCAAAAAAAGCTTCCGAAGGCAATTTTGCTTCGGAAGATATTTCAAAGAGTTTTGAAAGTTTTGGCTTCGGAAGAGATAAACAGGTCTTTCGAGACTTAATTGCTTTCGGAAGAGATTTATTCTAAAATGTATTTAGGAGCTTATATTCAACTTAAGCTTTGGAAGATGCTTCATGAACTTCTTCCAAAGATAATTGGCAGATAAGCTGTAAATTTCTTTCGAGGGCAATTTTATTTCTTTCGAAGGTAAATTTTCATAACTCAAAAAATATCATTTAAAATTTGTTTTCCTCCAAAGAGAACTGGGCTTATGAAGTGATCTAATAGACAACCTAGGATACACAATTTTAGGTAGTAAGATTGATGAAGTTATTTAGAAAAACCTATTCAAGGTTAATCATCCCAATGGCTGATACAAGATACTTAAATCTCTGCTCATCAAAAGCTTTTGTGAACAGATCAGCATATTGTTCATTTGTGTTAACCTTGATTAGTTTTATCAAGCCCTTTTCAAAATTATCCCTAATCAGATGATACCTGATGTTGATGTGTTTGGTCCTTGAGTGCTGCACAGGATTCTCTGTTATATAGAGATGGCACTGTTGTTGTCTATATGGATGGGAGTCTCTTTGAAATTGAATCCATAGTCTAGCATCTGATTTTGAATCCAAAGCACTTGAGCACAGCAGCTGGCAGCAGCAATGTATTCAGCTTCAGCAGTTGATGCAGACACACAGGATTGCTTCTTGCATTGCCAAGAGACTATCCTTCCATTAAGAAACTAACACCCCCAGATGTGGACTTTGCAGTCATGTTGCAGCCACCATAGTCACTATCTGTATAAGCATACAGATTAAAGTCTGAATTCTTTGGATACCAAAGGCCTAGATTTGGAGCACCTTTGAGATATCTAAGAATCCTTTTGACAGTGATTAGGTGTGACATCTTGGGGTTTACTTGATATCTTGCACATATGCATGTGGCAAACATGATATCAGGCTTGCTAGCAGTAAGATACATAAGTGACTCAATCATAGCCCTGTAGAGATGTTCATCAACACACTCCCCCTCAAGGTCAAGACCAATGGAATGGTTTCTGGCTATGGGTGTCTTAGCAACTTTACAATCAATCATCTTGAACCTTGTAAGTATGTCCTGTACATACTTTGACTGACTGATGAAGATGCCATCTTCAACCTGCTTCACTTGAATTCCTAGAAAGAAATTGAGTTCCCCCATGGCACTCATTTCAAATCTATTCTTCATCAGCATCTCAAAGTCTTTGCAGAGCTTTGGATTAGTTGAACCAAAGATGATGTCATCTACATATATCTGAACTAGCAATGTGTCATTCCCTGTATCTTTGATGAAGAGAGTCCCATCAATAGTACCTCTTTTGTATCCATGATTGCAGAGGTATGTTGATAGTGTCTCATACCACTTTCTTGGAGCTTGATGTAGTCCATAAAGGGCTTTATCAAGCTTGCAGACATAATCAGGATGATCTGGGTCTGCAAAGCCAGGTGGTTGTTTAATATAAACTTCTTCATCAATCACCCCATAAAAAAGGCACACTTCACATCAAGCTGGTAGA
Source organism: Flaveria sonorensis (assembly GCA_025506505.1). Lineage (NCBI taxonomy): Eukaryota > Viridiplantae > Streptophyta > Magnoliopsida > Asterales > Asteraceae > Flaveria > Flaveria sonorensis. The sequence continues at coordinate 27,750,561 of CM046439.1, read as the reverse complement.
CCTTGAAATCCTTGGATGCAGCATAAGCCAGGAATATCCTTACAGCTTCAAGTCTTGCTACAGGAGCAAAGACATCAGTATAATCAATTCCTTCTTCTTGTGTGTATCCTTGGACAACCAGTCTAGCCTTGTTTTTGATGATGATCCCTCTATCATCCTTCTTGTTCCTAAATACCCACTTGGTACCTATGACAGTCTTCCTTGAGGAAGAGGGCACAAGTTCCACACCTTCTGTCTTTTGATTTGAAGCAACTCTTCTTGCATTGCTTCAATCCAGCTTCCATCCTTTAGAGCCTCATCAACTTTCTTAGGCTCAATTTGGGATAAGAAACAAGAATGTAGACAAACATGGCTATCATGAGTTTGTCCTCTTGTTCTCACCCCTGAGTCAACATTTCCAATGATGTTTGTGGTGGGATGTGACTTGTGGATCCTGAGTTGAGGAATCACAGCAAGTTGGTTGGACAGATCAAGATTAGAGAAATTTTGATCTGGCAAAGAAGAATCCCCCACCACATCAGCACACTTATCAAGAGAAACTTGATCCAATGAGTGTGTGACATCATTGATGTTGTCTTCAATGGAGTGGTTATCAGCATCAAGAAATTCTTGATCACTGTCACCACCATCCATTCCTCCTGCATTGGAGGTTCTTCACCTGAATTCTGAGCCTCTGAACTGGACTTTGAGGGTAATTCAGTTGAATCAGCAGTATTTGTCATGCTTGTGCTGATTGGAGCCTCAATGACAGGGTTAGTCACCATTGGAGCTGAAGTAGTCTTCTTGTTTGGTCTTCTCAGCTCAAATCTTGGGTCAGGATCCTCTGTTGACCTGTTATCCATAGATCCTGAAACATTCTCACAAGATTTGTTAAAACAGTTGGTAACTAAATCAAGATCAAATAGCCAATCCGGACCAGAACCTTTCACACAGGGTGTGTGTTCATTGAAAGTCACATTGGCTGACTCCTCAATGATTCTAGTTCTGAGATTGTATACTCTATAAGCCTTGGCTTGAGAAGAGTATCCAACAAAATGTCCATCATCTGATTTCTCAGCAAACTTAGCTATTTGATCTTTGGTATTCAAGATGGTGCAAGGACATCCAAATGTTCTGAGAAAACCAATAAATGGTCTCCTTTTGTGCCACAGTTCATAAGGAGTCTTACCATGTGTCTTAACTACTAAAACTCTGTTCTGCACATAGCAGGCTGTGTTGACAGCCTCTGCCCAGAAGGTGATGGGCAGCTTAGAGTCAGACAACATAGTTCTTGCAGCTTCAATAAGTGTCCTGTTTCTCCTCTCAGCAACACCATTTTGCTGAGGAGTCCTGGGAGCACTATATTGTCTTGAAATACCCTTCTCATCACAAAATGTATCAAGGATTTGGTTTTTAAATTCGGTTCCTGATCACATCTTATGATTTTGACCTTGTGATCAGATTGATTCTCAATTTTCAGAATGAAATTCTTCAAGATTTCAGAGGTTTCATCCTTAGTTCTAAGGAAAAACACCCAAGTGAATCTTGTGAAATCATCTGTGATCACTAAACAGTATGAGGTCCTTCCTAGACTCATTACACTGGTGGGGCCAAACAGATCCATATGTAACAAGTGTAGGGGAGTAGTGATAGAGTTCATTTCCTTTGGCTTGTGAGACACTTTGTGTTGCTTCCCTTTCAGGCATGCAACACAGTGGTCATCACTTATCAACTCTTTCTTTGGTATTCCAGTTACCAAATCATTCTTAATCAGTTTATTCATGTTTTTAAAGTTTACATGGCACATTCTCTTATGCCAAAGAAGAGACTCATCACTATTTGCTTTAGATAGAAAGCAAGAAACCTCTCCAGATGGAGATGCTTCCTGCAAGTCCATCTTGTACATGTTTCTCTCCTGGGGGCTCTAAGCAAAATATGCTCAGGAGGAATGTCAACCCCAGGCTTGAGAACAATGCACTCATGCTCAGTAAAGAGCATATGATGTTTTGGTCACAAAATTGGACACACTCAGAAGATTGTATCCAAGCTCTTTGACAAAGTTTACCTTCTCAATGCTGAGCTTACCATTTGTAACCTTGCCCCTGCCAGTAATGTACCCTCCTGCATCTCCCCCAAAAGCAACTGGTCCTCCATCAATCCTTTCAAAGTTTTGAAGCAAGGACTCATTGCCAGTCATGTGCCTGGAGCAGCCACTATCAACAATCCAGATATTTTTGTTGGTCTTTAGCTGTCCCTGCACAAAAAGAGATGATTTAGTGAAACTTGGAAACCCAAGCTTCATTGGTCTTGGACTTACTAGAATGAGTTAAAGGCAATGAAACAGTAATAGATCCTATGCTCAGGCTTTGGGGATCATTTGCTGTTTCTGATGATGAACTTTTAGCCACATGGTCTTCCTTCATCTTCCACACCACCTTTGAAAGATTGGGCTTGACCTTCAATGCTTCGGAAGCTTTTGTGGCTTCGGAAGCTTTGGAGACTGATCCTTCGAAGATCTTGCTTTCACTGTAGCAGGCCTCAGTACTTCGGAAGCATTCCTTTCTTCCGAGACCAATTTTCCTTCCGAAGACAATGGTTCATTTGCCTTTTTCTTCATTTTGGAGCTTCTGAAGGAAACAAATTTTCCTTTCGAAGCTGTTTGTTTCTTCTTCCTCTCAGAAGTTTTCTTCTTGATCATGTGGATAGTACCCTTTGGATTGTATTGACAATCCTTAGCCAGATGTGAGGTACTACCACACATAACACTGTCTATATCTTTTCTTCTGAGAGCCTTCTTTTCAAAAGAAGACTGAGCTTGAACACTTTCCTTTTCCTCTTTCACCTTTTCAGATGATGCAGCAGGCTTCTTAGGGTGAAGCTTGCTTTTAGAAATGGATGGTTCAGGCTGTGTAGCAGTGACACACAGCTGATCAATCTTCTTGTTGTTGCTGGAGTGAGTTGAAGCTGAAGTAGAACTCTTGATACTAGAATTCTTGGCAGGATCTTCAGCTTTTATCACCTTGAACCCTACAGAGGCAAATACTTGTTTCTGTTTGGGATCAAAGGTGGACTTGACCTCTTGAACTTTTCTTGATCTTCTATTTGCTCTTCTGATCAAGTTCTTCCTTTTGGTTTTGTGCAAACCAGCTTCTTTTTCCTCCTTAGGAGCATGGTGACCCTTTTTGGATTTACTCTCTTCACTCACCTCAGAGTCATCCCTCACCTTCTCCTCTTCATCCTCTTCATCACTGGGGTCTATGGATGGAAGCTCATCTTGACCAGTTCCACACCTTGGAGATCTAACTGATAGTAGAGAGTGTGGAGGAGCTATCTCACTAGATCCCAGTCCCTGCTTGTTCTGATAACACACTTTTGCATGCAGAGATGAGGATATCATGTTCTTGAAGGTTTCCTCTTCAAGAACACATTTTTTGCCCTGGCTTTGCTGATCACAAGCTCAGCCTGGCATTCAGTCAACTTGGTAATGAGATCCTTAATTTGAGTCCTGTAATTTGTTTGCTCATGTTTAAGAGTTGAAACTGTTTTTTCTAGATCTTCTATCTTAAGTTTATAGTCATTTTCAGCTCTTTTAAAATCAGCTTTTAAAATATTTAAGGACTCAATGTCAGATCTCATTTCCAAGTTGTAGGACCTGTATCTGTTTACTTTAGCAATACAATCAGGAGAGCAAAGATGTTCAAGTACCTTGGCTTCATCGTGGTCAGCCATGAGTGCTTGGTTTGGAGATGCATCTTCAGCTTGAAAGCTCCAGTCAAAGCCTCCTTCTTCAACAGCAACTGCAGCTTGCTGTCTTGGCTTCTCATTCTGGTGCCCTCCTTCAGTGTAGTTTGGCCTGGATGAGGCTTGGCCACCATTTGGGTGCCTTGCATTCTCTAGCAAAGTGTCCCATCTGGTTACAGTTGTAACACTTGACTTTGCTCTTGTCCAGCCCAAACTTGCCACTGGCAGCATTGCTAGGAAACCTTCTCCCAGTCCTCTTCTGTGAGTGAGAGAGCCATCTGCTGGACTATCTCCATATATTCCAGATCATCTGGATGGATACAGTCCAGGTCTTCAAGAGTAAAGAGAAAGTTGCCTGAACTTTCATCAGTGGAAACAAAGGCTTGAGAGAAGTTTGTCTCTTGGAAGGGACTTCCTTGGATGTAGCTCTCTCTTGGTGTCTCCGGGAAGGTGATGAAAGGACCCTTTTGTGAAGTCTCAGGGTAGCAGATGAGATGATGTGGTTCTCTGCTATCCCTTTCAACCACATGAAGGGCTGAACTCTGGTGAGTGTTGGAGTTACCAGATGAATTTTGCATATTCATCTCCATCTGGTATCCACTGAGTATCCCATACAACTCAGTGAGAGTAAGGGTCTTGAGGTTTTCAGTCCTCTTAATGACCACACAGTAGTGTGTCCATTGTCTTGGAAGAGAGGACATGAACTTCCTAACAATATCCCTGTTCTCAATAGTTACCCCAACATCAGCCAGAGTATCCACAATCTCAACATACCTGAAGTATTGTTGAGTCATGGTTTCACCTGTCTTGAAGGTGAAATTTTCAAACTGCTACTTCAGGAGATCCTTCTTGTTCTCCTTGGCTTCATTTGAACCCTCATACATCAGTTTCAGTGCATCCCATAGCTGTTTAGCGGTCTTGCACTTCTTGAAACCTCTGTAGATGGAGTTTGGAAGAGCAGTTTGGAGGGCTGTCATGGCTTTCTGATCAATGTCAATTCTTTTCCAGTCTTCATCAGAAAAGTCAGCCCTCTCCTTTGGTATCATGCCACCACCAGCAGCAGCTGAAGAGGTGCATGGTACATGAGGTCTATCTACAACAGACTCCTACATCCTAGAATCTTGAGACTTGATAAAGCCTTCCATTCTTTGACACCAAGTGTCAAAATCCTCAGGAGTGATCAGTGGGGACTTTGTCATTTTTCCAGTTTCCATATCAGCTTTGGAGATAGCTGCCATTTGAAGAGTTAAGTGATGTTTGTTACTAAGAGGTTTTGAAGATGGTGAGATCTTGCAAACAAGAGCTTGGAATGCTCTGATACCAAATGCAGAATCGTTAAAAAGGGACTTTGCACTTAGTTAACACACTTAGGAGGATCTTTAGGATCACTTAACAATTCAAATAGGGAACTTAGAACTTTAAACAGATGATACAATGCACAACACAAGTAAAGTAAGAGCAAGAACACAAGAAATAGTTTTCAAGGAAGTAGTATATTGCTTCTTAGGTTCTATTATAGGTGTTTGCACTGATATTTGAAATACAAGAACCTTTGACTCTTTATACTAAACCTACAACCGTCAATATGCAAAAAGACAATTGGATGTGACTAATCTAGATAACAAGATCAACCTAAAGTCAAAAGGCAGATTGCCTTTTGACTAGTGACTATGACAGGCCATAGCTCACCGACTTTCCTATTACAAAAAGCCAAACAGGAAACAAATACAGAAACTTGCAGACAAAGACCTTATCTACTTTATCATAAAGCATGGAGGTTTCACCAACTTATGATAGTTGGTGAACCACCAGAGCATGCAGCGGACAGGAGGTTGCTTTATGATAAAGTTGACAGAAAAAGTGTCTTTTCTCTCTCTTCTAAAGTAATCAGTCTTATCTTTATTCAGCTTCGGAAGACTTTGTCTTGAGAGCTTCGAAAGACTTCATCTTTAACCTTCGGTAGAGTTGAGTCTTTGGCTTCGTAAGATTTGACACTTAGTGTAAAGTTTCCTTAGTAGTTTCTTCTGAACATTGGCTTCGGAAGATTTTACACTTAGCATTTTACTTGAGTGTGTAAAACTTCCGAAGCTAGTTCTTCTTTTTCCTTAGTGCATGTTGGAAGACTTGGTTGTTTTGGTATCCTTTGGTTGCATCAGCCTCATAACCTCAGAGGTTCATACATCTTGGTCTTCGGAAGGCTTTGTTCTATTCTTCGAAGGAAAACTTCTTAGTTCCAGAAGACTTAGTTTTTCTCCGGAAGCTCTTCAGACATAATGCTTCGAAAGATCTTTGACATAGCTGCGGAAGAGTAGTTTTGTCTTCGGAAGACTTCTTCAACTTGTACACACAATTGTTCTAACTGTTGTTTTGGTTGCACCAGCCTCATATGATCCAACAAACTCCCCCTAGGCTGATGCTACCAAAACTTCACTTCCTCCTGCTCTTCAAAGCCTTCAAGACCAGGGAAAGCAGATATCTATCTGTCTCTTTGTTTTTCCCTGATATGGTGGTGAGGAGTTTGTACAGGTCATTCATAGATAATAAATCATTCGATTGCTCTGAATGACATGTACTATTTGTTGCATCCCTCAGAAGAGAGTTAGTTGATGGGAAAGGTAGTCATATTCCCATCTAACTATAGGATCTAAAGTGGAGCCCTCAACCATCTGTAGAAAGGTCTTACCTTCTATGGTTGTGCCTTCTTCAGCATCATGTTCTCTCCTTTTCAACTTTTCTTCAATCTTGGCCTTCTTTGTGAGCTCAGCTAGATGAAGGCTGCTTAAATGATTTCTGATGTGAGCAGCTATCTCAGAGTTAGAAGGATAGGAGAATGGCTTCTCTGCTAACTCAGCAATGTCAAATCTGCTGGAATGTAGTAGAGATGAAGTATCAGCCCTGGTAACTTCACCATTCTCCCTTTCCATAGCAAAGCTATGGGAATCTTCATCGAACCTCCAATGGACAATTTGCTTTCTAGGATTGAGGGGTTTTGTTGGAAGTTTGTCCCCTTTCCTAGTGTCCAGTAGAGTCACGAGCATTCTTCTTAACTCCTTCTCTACTTCATTGAGAGTATTTGAATTATTGCAAGAAGTTGAAGAGCTTGGTCCAGTGTTCTTCTAGGAAGATCAAGGAATGCATCTCTTGTGAGGGAACTGGAAGAGCCATCAATGAAGGTCAGCTGGATGGACTCTTCCTCACAAGAGATGTCGCTCATTGTTGTGCAATTTGTGAGCTTCTTCTTTATCTCCATGAATTCTTCCAAGGTCAGGGGTTTTGATGGATTAGAGGATGGTTTGATTTTTGAGAGGGTTCTTAGTTGTGTTTTGGGTCTTACGATATATGGTGGTGGTGGTTGGTGGGAAGCAGTGGGTGATGGTATAGGTAAGGTTGATGGAGAAGGTTTAGGGGTGAAAGGTTCTGTTTTGATGGGGAAGGGAGAAGGTGTAGGTTGTGTTTTGGGTAGTGGTTTGGGTGCCATCCTCAGAACACTAGGAGTTTGAGCAACCTCCTGTCTTCTTCCTAAGCAAATGTCAGCTTTGATGTCGCTGACATGTCGCTATAGGGTCTTGATCGACATGGGACCCACTTTCCTGCCGGAGAAGCCGTGAGCTCGGAGATAGGATTACATCCAATCCTTGACTCCCTCCTTTTTGGCAGCCGCAAGTTCTCCCTCTACCTCTTTCTTTCTCTTTTCTCTCAACTTCTCTCTAGCAGTCTTCTTCCTATCCTTATTGATTAGATCTTGTTCTTTGTGAAAAAGAAACAAGATCATGTCATTTTGGTGAGGTGCCAGCTCCTCTTGAGAATAGCCTCTATTGCAAAGAAAGGTTATTTTATCCATCCTCTCCCTTTCCATGGCTTCTTCCTTCTTCTTCCTGCTTTCCTCCTCTTTGGCCAACCTTGTTGCTTCTTCCTTTTCTTTGTTCAGCAAGGTTGCCTTTTCTAGTTTCACAAGGTCATCAGTTGGGAGTAGAAGAGTTTCTTCGTTAGCTACTCCCAGGCTGATGAGCCTGTCAATGATTTCCACCCTCCTTTTATCATTGAGACTTGTGTGGGCAGCTGTTGTTGCTTTGCTACTTGCAGCCAACAACTTTCCAGTATCAAGTCTGCCTTTCTTCTTTAGCTTCTCCAATATTTCCTCTTCTAGTAGCTCCTCAGCAGTAAGCTTTCTTTTCCCTTTAGGATCAAAGGAAGATTCAGCCTTTAGGAACTTAGGTTTAGAAGATTCATGTTGGAGTGAGGTGTTTGAAGTAGAAGTGTTTCTTGTAAGAGAGGGGTTGTAAGGAAGTCCTCTCTGTTGATCTCAGAGGCTACTTCAAGGTTTGCCTCTGTGATGAACAGATCACTGGACAAAGAAGACAGTCCAATTATTCCTTCGGCGGCTTGGATTTCTGCCTCTAAAGTAACTGGAACTGCATCACCTATCCCATCCAAATCAGTTGATGGGCCATCAGTCTGTACATCCCCTTCGAAGTTAATCTAGGGTTTAGTAGAGACCTTAGATTGAACAACTTCCTCTTTAGAGGTAGGTGGTGCATTCAGCCTTTAAAGCTCTTCAGCTCCAAAGTAGGCGATAGCTAGATCAGGGGAGGGCTGTTAATAGAGGAGCTCAATAGAAATTTGGTTAGAAACCTATTGAGATCTATGACCATCCTTTGGTCCACTTGAAAGGTAATGGGAGCTAGTTGAAGGAAGACTGTTTTAGGGTGATGCGGTTGGGGGTAAAAGATAGATAAGGCATCAGGAGAAGTTGTTGCTCTGGGGTAAGTGGGTTCCTCATGATGTTGTTTCTTTACATTCTACCCCTTTTTGGTAGCATCATCTTGAGAAGTAGATGAACTGGAGGAAGAACTTAAAAAAACCTGAATAGGTATGTGCCTGACAGACTTCTCAATCTGTGTCTCAGCTAGTTTAGCCTTGAGATATTCAATCTCAAGTTGCTGAGTGGCAGACCTGTCCTCTAAAGTCTTAATCATTGATTCAAGGTTTGAGACTTTAGAAATAAGATCTTTGATAATGAGTTGCAGTCTACCCTCATCTTCTTTTGAAGAATCATAGGGAGATGAGATAACATGCCTGGCATGTTCATCATCACCACCAGTTATGGTTTCTTGGCGCCCTGGATACCCTTCCCTACTGATGTCCTTTCCAGAAAAATCAATTGGCAAGGTTTTCGTAGACTCAGTCTCACTGATGTCACCACTTTCCTGAGAGGTTAGTGAGACACTCTCGGTAGTGTAGGTTGAGCGTACATGAGTCACCTCCACACCAGTTGGACTCACTTCAGTCTGGCTGAACTGACGTTGGCTAGATATTAGAGGTTCCCTGGGGCTCAGTTGATCTTGAGAGAGGTATTGTAGATCAACATCATGGCCTTGACGGAACATAATATCCTCATCAGGTTGGAGTAAAAGGTCAGTGAAGGATAGAGAGGTTAATTCTAATGACCCGGGACCTTGGTCCGCACCTAATGGCTCTTCTGCAATAGCAGATATGCCAATGATGTGGCTGTCCCTTTTTGGTTGCTTAAGGGAATGTTGGGACTCACCTTGAGGGCTAATGGCTTGGGTTTTGGGCTAATCAGGTTTAGACTGAGAAGACTCACTGCTGATATTGAGGTCGATGGTGGAGGAAGGTATGACCTCTGGCTGAGTGGGAGCCCTGAGTTCCACTCGAGCCTCTTTGGTGTGAACAGAGGGGACATGATCAATTAGAGTAGATTGATCAGGGGTTCACTTGGGGCGTCTGGTATATGTAAATTTTTTTAGGTGGGAAGAAGTAGTTGGCATTTGAGTGGGGAGGTCTGGTGTGGGTTCATCGCCTGCTGGGCTTGCAGGGATGTCACCAGGAGCCGTTGGCTTAATCATACCTGGGAGAAGATCAGTGAATCTCCCCGTGTAATTAGTGGACACCTTCTTCAAGGTCTTGAAGATGCCGAACTCATGAGTGGGACCATAAGAGTGTCTTCATGTTGTAGTCTGCTCTGGTCCAGCTCACATTTATGATATCCTGAATGAATCGGGGATACATGAAAAATGAATCCCGGGTAAGATTTCCTCGCAAATTGTTCAGCACAAACCTTGAATAGTTAAAGTGGAGGCCTTTTACCATTCAATGGACTAGGCATCCCAGATCATATGGGATTTGATCCCAACCCCCTGATTTGTTGGATAGGTTGTGTAGAACGATGTGCAATAAGAATTTCCAATTGTAAGAGAAATTAAACTTATAGACAGTGGACTTGTGCACATCACCACCATATCCCATCTGAGTGTATGTGTTTACTAACTTAGATATGGGGAATTCAGTTGGGGCACCATCGTCATGAAGCTCTAGATGCTCCCTGATTGTAGATTCAGAAATGATGATCTCTTGTCTGCTGATTCTCGACCTGATGACCCTCTCATTGTTCAGAGTTTCACAGCGACCGTTTGCCCAAAATTTGGTCATGTGATTAGAGTATATGGTGGGGTTTATGGTGAGGGCGGTAAAGTATGTGGAGTGAAACAGAAAATCGATGATGGGGGTAAAGTCAGCATCCTTAGAAGAATCAAGGATGGCGACTTGATTATATTGAGGATTGAGAGCCATTGTAAGAAAGTATGGTTGGATTGAAGGAATTTGAGAGAGAGTGAAGATGATAATAGGTGTATTAGGTTTCAGTGGTGGTAAAAAGGGTAAAGAAAGAGAGTCAAAAGTTTTAAATAGGGGTAAAAGACCATGCCGATAAGGTGAAAAGACAGTTTAGGAGTGTACTTGAGTACGGCGACAAGGTAGATAATTTAAAATATTCTGAAAAGATCTTAATCTTTAAACAGTGGGTCCCAAAGGTTTCCGTTACACAGTAAAAGTTTTATTCTGAAGGAAAAGTTGCTTCCGAGTAAAAAAAATTCTCCCGAGACTAAGTTAATAACCTTCGGAAAAGAGTACTTAAGTGAAGGAATCACCTTCGGAATATATAAAGATCTCTTCCGAGAGTAAATTTCTTTTCGGAAGAATTTCCACATAGAAGAAAAACTTTAGTAACAAGGTTTAGATTGTAATTAGACAATATAAAAAAGACACATTTAAAAAGGTTTTCAAAAGAAATAAACTAGTCATTATTAATCATCCCAATAGCTGTAATTAAGTATTTAAATCTTTGTTCATCAAAGGCTTTGGTGAACAAGTCAGCATATTGTTCATTTGAATTAACTTTTACCAGTTTAATCAAGTGTTTCTCATGAATATCTCGAATGAAATGATACCTGATGTCAATATGCTTTGTCTTGGAGAGCTTGACAGGATTTTTGTAAAAGAAATAGCACTCGTGTTGTCTACGTGGATAGGAGTATTCTTGAAGTTGAATCCATAGTTTAACTTTTGATTTTGAATCCATAGCATTTCAGCATAGCAGCTCCCAACAGCAATGTATTCAGCTTCAGCAGTTGATGTAGAGACACATGATTGCTTCTTGCATTGCCAGGAAATAATCCTTCCACCAAGAAATTGACATCCTCCTGATGTGGATTTCTTGTTAATGTTACAACCACCATAATCACTATCAGAGTACTCATAGAGATTGAAATCCTTATTCTTAGGATACCAGAGACCCAGTTTGGGAGATTCTTTGAGGTATCTAAGAATCCGTTTGACGGCAATTAGGTGAGACACCTTAGTAGCAGCCTGATATCTTACACAGATGCAAGTTGCAAACATGATATCAGGTCTACTGGCTGTGAGATACATCTGAGATCAAATAATTGCCCTGTACTGATGCTGATCAGTATCCTCCCCCTCGGAATTAGGACATAGATTGTGATTTCTGGGTATAGGTGTCTTGGCTGTCTTACAATCTTTCATCTTAAACTTTCCCATATAGCTCATCTCAAATTTCTTTCTCATGATGCTTTCAAAGTCTTTGCACATTTGGTCATTTGAGGAACCAAATATGATGTCATCGACATAGACTTGAACAAGAAGCATGTCCTTCCCAGATTTCTTTATGAATAATGTCTTATCTATGGTGCCTCTTGTGTAGCCGTTTTTGAGGAGAAACTGAGATAAAGTCTCATACCACTGCCTAGGTGCTTGATGCAGCCCATAAAGAGCTTTATCCAGTTTGCACACATAGTTGGGATGCTATGGGTCTTCAAATCTAGGTGGCTGACACACATAGACTTCTCTGTCTATATTCCTATACAAAAATGCACATTTGAAATCAAGTTGATAGACTGTGAAGTTCTTGGATGCTATAAAAGCAAGGAAGATTCGTACAGCTTCAAGTCTTGCAACAGGTGCAAAGACATCAGTGTAATCTATGCCTTCTTCTTGTGTGTATCCTTGAACAATAAGTCTTGCTTTGTTCTTGATGATCAAACCTCTATTATCTCTTTTGTTTCAGAACACCCACTTGGTGCCAATAGGGACATGACCAGGTGGCAAAGGACATAGGTTCCATACCTTTTGCCTTTTGAATTGAAGAAATTCCTCTTGCATAGCTTCAATCCAATTATTGTCCTTGAGGGATTCTTCCACCTTCTATGGTTCCATTTGAGAGAGAAAGCATGAGTACAAGCACACATTCCCATTATGGGTCTGACTTCTTGTTCTCACACCTTCTGATACATCCCCAATGATGTTTTCAGCTGGATGAGTGTTGTGTATCTGAGCCTAGGAATCACATCTAATTGCATAGATAGGTCTAGGTTTGAGAAGTTTTTCTCAGAACTTCGAACATCTTCTCCAGCTGATGTCTCACATTCATTCAACGAGGACTGATTGAATGAATGAGTGACATCATCAATGTAAGAATGCTGTGAAGCAGCATCAACAGTTGCCTGTTCCTCCATTGTCACTGTCTTCATCAGCTTGGTGTTGAGTGCTTGAATTGTCAACTTCTGGGTTATGAGGCTCAGTGAGTTGACAATTTGTTGAAGCTCCTTTGTTTCCTGAGATACTCATGCTTTTAGGACTTTCAGCAATAGGAGCAAGTTCTTTATTTCTTCTTGGGGAACTGGAAATAGGTCTGGGTAGCTCAAATAGTTGATCTTCATATGGGTTACTTTGAGTTCCTGTTCCAGCTGAAACATTCTCACAAGATGGTTTAGAATAGTTTGGAAATAATTCTAAATCAAAAATGTATTCAGGTCCATTCCCTCTAACACAAGGAGTGTGCTCATTAACAACAATGTTGGATGATTCCTCAAACTGTTGAGTTTTGATATTATATACTCTATAAGCAATAGAGGTGGAGGAATATCCAACAAAGCTAGCATCATCCGACTTTTTTGCAAATTTTGCTAAATTGTCCTTTGTGCTAAGTATGGTACACCTGCTACCAAACGACCTAAGAAAGCCAATGAACGATGGCCTCTTGTTCCATAGCTCACAAGGGGTCTTCCCATGAGGCTTAACAATGAGAACTTTGTTTTGCACATAACATGTAATGCTGATTGCCTCTGCCCAGAAAGTTAGAGGCAGCTTTGAATCAGCTATCATTGTTCTTACGGCCTCAATAAGTGTCCTGTTCCTCTTCTCAACAACACCATTCTGTTGAGGAGTTCTAGGAGCACTATATTGTCTGGTAATCCCTTTAGAGTTACAGAATGAGTCAAGAACTTGATTGTTAAACTCAGTCCCTTGATCACTTCTAATGATTTTCACCTTGTGATCCTTTTGATTTTCAATTTTAAGAATAAAATGAATACCCAAGTGAATCTTGTAAAATCATCAACAATCACAAGGTAGTATGATTTCCTTCCAATGCTCATTATACTTATAGGACCAAAAAGATCCATGTGCAATAAGTGTAATGGAGTGGTAATAGAGTTAACTTCTTTGGATTTGTGAGTGACCTTGTGTTGTTTTTCTTTTAGGCAAGCAATACTGTCTTTACAAAAAACTCCTTTTTAGGCACACCTTGTACCAAATTATTTTTAACAAAATTATTCATGGTTTTAAAACTAAAATTGCACATTCTTTGATGCCAATGAATTGACTCATCACCATTGGCTTTGGAAAGAAAGCATGATACTTCACCCAATGGGAAAGCATTGTTCATATCTTGCTTGTACATATCCCATCTCCTGGGAGATCTAAGAAGCACCAATTCTTGAGAAATTGTCATCCCGGGTGTTCTGTGAAAAGCATTTGGTGCTTTTGGTCACAGAATTGAGAAACACTTAATAGATTGTGTTCAATCTATTTAACAAAGTTTACCTTGCCAGTATTTAACTTACCATTGGATACATTACCTCTACCAGAAATGTATCCTTTGGTTTCACCTCCAAATAGAACATGACCTCCATCAAAATGTTCAAATTGTTGAAGAAGAGATCTGTTCCCTGTCATGTGCCGGAGCATCCGCTATCCACGATCCATATATTTCCATTTTTGTCATGTGGATGTCCCTGCACATAAAGTGAGATGATTCGTTACTATTGGAAACCCAATCCTTGTTGGTCTTGGGTTCTTCCAATGTAGATGATTTAATTGAACCAAAGTATAGGCAGTGGGTTCAATTTGTGTTTGTGAGGAAGTGGTACTGGCTGCAGCATTTGTTTTGTTCTTCCATACCATCCTATGGTTGACCAGTGTAGATGATCCTGAAGGGGATTGAGCAGCCTGACCTTCTTTCGAGACTACTTTCTTTTCAGAAGATTTCAATGGATTCCTTTTGTTCCTTTGTTTGTTCTTTGGCTTGTATTTTGAAGCTATTTTTCCTTCAAAAGAATGATTTTCTTCCGAAAGCAACTTAGATTCGGAAACAAGTTTCCTTTCCTTGTCACTTGGACCATGTGATAAGGTCTAAATATGAAACCTTCCTTGACTCCTCTTTTAACATTGGTTGCATAATGTGTGCATGCAAGATTGTAGTAACAATCTTAAGCCATGTGATTATGCAGACCACAGATTATGCACTCCATGTTACTCTTGATGGAGTGTGATGGCTGTTGGTTCTTGCACTCCTTTTCTTCAACAACTTTCCCTTTTAACTTTGGATCCTTCAGTTGGACAGGAATGCTGGTACTACATCCCTTTCCTGGATCAGAGTTTTCAACCACTTGGAATCCAACTGAAATGAATACACCCTTTTGTCTAGGATCTATCTTCAGCCTAGACTCAATCACCTTCTTGGGACTTTTCTTTGTTGCCTTGATTTTGTTCTTTCTCTCCTTGGTGGTTAGGGGTAGGACATCAGCGGTGGAAATGAGGTTTTCTACTTTATCCTTCCCTGTGGTGGTCACCATAGTTGCATCATTCTTTTGCTCATTGGGTAGTGGGTCAGCAGTTAGAACCTCTTGCTCATAAGTGTCACATCTTGGCTGTCTAACAGACACAAAAGTGTGTGATGTAGCAATTTCATTGGATCCCAACCCACTTTTGTTTTGATAACATACCTTTGAGTGGGAGGATGATGCAATGATGGTGTTGAAGTTATGCTCTTTAATAGCATACTTCTTTGCTTTAGCCTCAACGATTACTAGCTGGGCATGATCCTCAGTCAACTTAGAAATTAAATTCTTTATTTGAGTCCTGTAGTTTGTATGTTCATGCTTTAAAGTAGAAACCGTTTTCTCTAACTCTTCAATTTTGAGTTTATAGTCAGATTCTATTTTCTTGAAATCAGATTTTAGGATGTTCAAGGACTCAATATTAGATTTAATTTCCCTATTGTAATCCTGATAAACTTTAACCTTATCAATACAAGCTGGAGTACAGACGTTTTCATATACCATGCTGTCTTCAGTTCTAGCCATGAGTGCTTGAGCAGGAGTGACATCTTGCACCATGAAGCTACAGTCAACTTCTTGAGCAACAGCCGTAGTTTGCTGCTCAGTAGGTTTTGGTACAGCCCTTGAGGTGGTAGGATGTTGGGAGGCTTGAGTTGCTCCTGGATTGGATCTTGGAGCTTTGCATTCCCTAGCAAGGTGACCAAGCAGGTTACAGTTGTAACACTTGGCTTTGCTGTTATCAAATCCAAATTTGCTGTTGGTTGGATTCTGAGGGAACTACCTTCCTGTTCTTTTTAAGAACTTCTTTGCTTTATAGGTCACGAAAGCCATCTGTTGGACAATGTCCATGTACTCAATGTCATCTGGGCTAAAGCACTCTAGATCATCAAAGCAAAATTGAAAATATCCAGAGTGTTCACTTCCTAAGAGAAAGGCACAATTATCCTCAAAAGGAGTGTGTTGAGCCTGTTGAGACCTGGGTGTCTAAGGGAAAGTGATGTATGGCCCAGAGGAAGAAGATGGCTATTGGGGATAGTTCAGGTACAACTGAGGTTGTCTTGATCCTTCAGCAACATGTAGAGCATTGCTGACAACAAGATTTGAGGGTTGGTTCATCTGTTGGCTTTTCTGAGTCTCCATTTCCATACGGTATCCATCAAGGATCCCGTACAGTTCGGTCATGGTGAGAGTGTTAAGATTCACAGTTCTCTTGATAGAAACATAATAGAAAGTCCATTCATGAGGAAGCGCACTCATGAATTTCCTTACAATGTCTCTCTTCTGAAGATCCACTCCCATAGACTGAAGAGAGGTGATCAAGTTCATGTACCTGAAGTATTGTTGGCTCAAGGTCTCACCAATGATATACGTGAAGTTTTCAAACTTCTGCTTCAGTACATCCTTCTTGGACTCCTTGGATTCAGTGGAACTAGAGTACATCAGCTTCAAAGCATCAAAGAGTTCTTTGGCTGACTCGCATTACTGAAAGCCAACCATTATGGAGTTTGGTATGGCTGTTAGCAAAACAATCATTGCTTTGCAGTCAATGTCTATTTTCTTGAAGTCTTCATCAGAGTAGTCTTCAATGGCCTTCTCTATCATGGCACCATTACCCGCTGGGGCTGCTACTTAGGAACGTAAGGACCATGAGTGACAGTTTTCCACATGAGGCTATCTTGGTACTTGATGAACCCTTTAATACGTTTGCACCAGGTTCCAAAATCATCAGGAGTGATGTTAGGAGCCTTGGTCATGGTTCCCATTTTGGACTCAGAAAATTTCTGGTTAAGATCCATTAAAGTGAGGTGGGTGAGTGAGTCTAAAGAAACAAGGGTGATTTGGGATGGTTAGATCTCACAATCAAGACTCACTTGAATGATGAAACACAGAATCTCAAACTAAAGTTGATAATAATATACGAAGTTAATGAACAAGAGAATGGTTTTCAAGATACTTGTATATATTACTTCTCAACTTAGTATTACAAGACTCTTAAGCTCATACTACATAAGTTACAATAAAAAACTATATATACTACTATCTACTGCCGGTTATACTTGGAAACCAGCTGGAATCTACTACTAGGCAAAAATACTACATTGCTAGAAGTAAGATATCTAAGATAGAATAATATCCTAGATAAGGTAGTCATGACAGGTCCATGACTTACATTTTACCACCAACTAAGGATGTATCTGTACTGAGTTGAAAAGGTGAACAGTGGATTAAAATATGGTCAACTACATGGGTTAGGAAAAGCACCATGCAGTGTATCAGAGTCTGTCAGACAAACCATACTTTTATCCACTGGTTCATAGTTGATTCTTCCGAAGCTAAATGGCTTCAGAAGAATAAGTTCTTCCGAGGCCATTTATACTTAGGAAGAAACAACTTCTTTCGAATCTTCTACATGTCTTTATGACTTTATTCTTTGAAAGACTTTATCTTGGGTCTTCTAAGTGTGAATACTTAGGAAGGAGAACTGCTTGGTCTTTGGAAGACTTTGTTCTATCCTTCGGAAGTTCTTCATATACTTCGAAAGGAAAACTACTTAGTCTCAGAAGACTTAGTTTTCCTCCAGAATCTCTTCAGACATAATGCTTCGAAAGATCTTTGACATAGCTACAGAAGAGTAGTTTTGTCTTCGGAAGACTTCTTTAACTTGTACACACAATTGTTCTAAGTGTTGTTTTGGTTGCACCAGCCTCATATGATCCAACACCAACCCCACTCTCCCCAACCTGAATCTTCTAAACCTGAGTCTCCAAAGGTTGAATCTTCCTCTAATCCTAAGGGGAAGAGGAAGCTCACTACTGAGGAGCTTCTAGAGGAGGAAAGGTTAGAAAAGCTTAAGAAGAAAGGAAGAATTGATACTGGGAAGCTGTTGGCTGCAAGAGCAAAGCAGCAGCAGTAGCCACTCAAGAAAGTATCAACAACAAGAGGAGAGTGGAGGTTATTGATAGACTCATCAGCCTGTGAGTAGTCAATGAAAACATCCTTTTACTCCCACTTGATGAGCTTGTAAAGTTGGGGAAGGCAACCTTGCTACAAAAAGAAAAGGAGGAAGCAGCAAGGTTGGCCGAAGAGGAGGAGAAGAGGAAGAGGAAGGAGGAGGCTACGGAAAGGGAGAGGATGGAGAGAATAGCCTTTCTCTGCTCTAGAGGCTATTCTTAAGAGGAGCTGGCACCTCATGATTATGATACGATCTTGTTTCTTTTTCACAAAGAGCAAGATCAAATCAATAAAGAAAGGAAGAGGTCAGCCAGGAAAAGCTGAGGGAGAAGAAGAAGAAGGAGGAAGAGGCACAACTTGCTACTGCTAAGAAGGTGGGAGATAAGGAATGGATGAAAGCCTATCTCAAAGCCCATGGCTTCACTGGCAGGCAAGTGAGTCCTATGTCAGAGAAGACCCTATAGCGACATGTAAGTGAAATCAAGGCTGACTTTCGCTTAGGAAGAAGGCAGGAGGTAAGTCAAATATCAAGTGTTCAGAAGAAGGCACCCAAACAAACACCAACACCCAAACCAACACAACCTACACCCACACCTCTTCCCTTCCTTATTAAAATAGAACCAACCACTGAACCTTACACCCCTAAACCCACACCATCAGCCTTACCTACACCCGCACTCACTGCTTCACAACAACCACCACCACCACCTATCCTTAAACCCAAAACACAACCCAGAACCCAATCTATACCCAAACCATCTTCTGAACCTTCTAAGCCCCTGACCTTAGAAGAATTCAAGGAGATCAAGAGCAAGCTCATCAAATGCACAACATTGAGCGACATCTCTTGTGAGGAAGAGTCAATTAAGCCAAAATACACTGATGGCTCTTCCAGTTCCCTCACAAGAGATGCATTCCTTGATCTACCCAGGGGAGCATCGGACCAAGCTCTCTAACTTCTTGCAACCAACTCAGATGTTCTTACAGAAGAAGAAAAGAACTTAAAAAGGAGACTGGTGACCCTGCTGGACACTAGGAAAGGGGACAAGCTTTCATCCAAACCCCTTAATCCTAGAAAACAAATATTCCAATGGAGGTTCGATGAACCTTCACATAGCTTTATTATGGAAAAAGAGAATGGTGAAGTAAACAGGGTTGATACTTTATCTCTGCTACACTCCAGCAGATTTGACCTTGCTGAGTTAGCAGAGAAACCATTCTCCAATCCCTCCAACTCTCAGTTTACTGCTCACATCAGAAATCATCTGAGCAGTCTTCATCTGGCTGAGCTTACAAAGAAGGCCAAGACTGAAGAAAAGTTGAAAAGGAGAGCAAAGGATGAGGAAGAAGGCACAAATACAAAAGTAAAACCATTCCTTTAGATGGTTGAAGGCTCAACTTCTGATCCTATAGTTAGATGGAAATATGACTATAATTCCCATAAACTAACTCTCTTCAGACGGATGCAACAAAGGGTGCATGTCATTCAGAACAATAGACTTGATCTATTATCTACGAATAACTTATACCAGCTTCTCACCACCACATCAGGGAAGAACAAGGAAACAGATAAATATCTTTTTTCCCTGGTGTTGAAGACCTTAAGGAGTAGAAGGAAAGAGTTTTGGTAGCATCAGCCTAGGGGGAGTTTGTTGGATCATATGAGGCTGGTGCAACCAAAACAACACTTAGAATATTTTGAAGTACAATTGAAGAAGTCTTCCGAAGCTAAAGCTGCTCTTCCGAAGACAAGTTGAAGATCTTCCGAAGCTTAAGTATGAAGAACTTCTGAAGGAAAACTAAGTCTTCGAGAGTAATTAGTTTTCCTTCCGAAGTATATGAAGAACTTCGAAGGTAGAACCAAGTCTTCCGAAGTATATGAAGACCAAGTAGTTCTCCTTCCAAAGCATTCACACTTAGAAGATCCAAGACAAAGTCTTCCGAAGAATGAAGTCACAAAGACTTGCAGAAGACTTGAAAGAAGTTGATTCTTCCAATGTATAAATGGCCTCGGAAGAACTTATTCTTCCGAAGCCATTTTGCCTTCGGAAGAATCAGCTATTATCAAGTGGATTTAAGTATGGGCTATTTGACATTTGCTGACAACTCTGATACACTGCATGGTGTTTTCCCACTCCTATGTAGTTGACCATACTTTAATCCACTATTCACCTTTTTCAGTTAGTACAGTTACCATACTTAGTTGGTGACAAAAGGTAAGTCATGGACCTGTCATGACTACCAAATCTAGGATATTATTTTATCTTAGATACTTTACGTCTAGCCATGTAGTATTTACTTAGCGGTAAATTCCAGCTTGTTTTCCAAGTATAACTGGCTGTAGATAGTAGTATATATAGTTTCTTATTGTAACTTAAGTAACCATGCTTGTAAGAGTCTTGTCATACTTGAGTTACAAGTATTTGAAATTGTTCTTGTGTTCATTAACTTATTATATTATTGTCAACTTAGTTAGAAATTCCTCTTCATCAACCGAGTGAGACTTAGTGAGTTTTTGAGATACAAAACTTGTATTGAGAGACTAATCCCGATCCTGCATCAAGGAATTTTAGGATGACGCGCTGAAAGAAAATTGGATTAACTCCGAGCGGATGAAGGGTCTAGTCGCAGAATTGGGAGAGAACACTCTTGGTGTTAGGACCTGATCTGGGCGGATGTGGATTTCTCGTTATGGAGATTTAAGAGGAAAGATCATGGACGTGGCTCATAAGACTCGATACTCAATTCATCCTAATACTACAAAATGTATCAGGATATAGTGAAGGATTATTGGTGGCCGGGAATGAAGCGTGACGTAGCGGAGAATGTGAGTAAGTGTCCTACTTGTCTGCAAGTAAAGACGGAGCATCAGAAACCATACAGGAAGATCCAACCTTTGGATATACCCGAGTGGAAATGGGAGAACATAACCATGGATTTCATAACGAAGTTGCCGCGTATGGCAAGGGGATATGATGCCAAATGGGTGATAGTTGATCATTTGACAAAGAGTGCTCATTTTCTGCTGATTCGTAGTATTCATTTAAGAGGTTGGCGAATCTGTTTATCAAGGAGATTGTAACTCATCATGGTGTACCGGTGTCTATCGTGTCTGACCATGAAACTCGGTTTTCATCAAACTTTTGGAAGAGATTTCATGATGCGCTGGGTTTGAGGTTATATATTAGTATGGCTTATCATCCTCAGACGGATTGTCAGTCAGAAAGGATGATACAGATGTTGGAGGACATGCTCAGGGCATGCATCATTGATTTTGGAGGAAGTTTGGACGAAAACTTACCGTTAGCATAGTTTTCATATAACAACAATTATCATGCAAGCATTGGTATGCCCCTTATGAGATGCTATATGGTATGAGTTGTAGGATGCCAGTGTGTTGGGGCGATATCGGTCAGAAGGAGTTGAAGAGCATTGAGGTAATCGAGACTACGACCAAAAAGTTGGATAAGATCAAGGCCTTTATGAAGGAAGCAAAGGATAGACAGAAGTCGTACGCTGACAAAAGACGTAGACTAATCGAATTCAAGGTGGGCGAAAAAGTTATGCTGAAGGTCTCGCCTTGGAAGGGGATCATCCAGTTCAGAAAGCGAGGGAAGTTAAGCCCGAGGTAT
Organism: Flaveria sonorensis; assembly: GCA_025506505.1. Classification (NCBI taxonomy): domain Eukaryota; kingdom Viridiplantae; phylum Streptophyta; class Magnoliopsida; order Asterales; family Asteraceae; genus Flaveria; species Flaveria sonorensis. Next base: position 27,729,041 of record CM046439.1, on the reverse strand, counting down.
ATAGGGTCTTTTCGAATCATTGCTCGAGTAGGAGAGGTGGCCTATCAATTAGAGCTACCCGGTGAGTTAAGTGGAATTCATCCGAAGGTCCATGTATCTCACCTGAGAAAGTGATTAGCAGACGAGGATATGATTATGCATTTTAAGGACATCAAGGTGGATGAACGGCTCAATTATGTGGAGCAACTAGTGGCCATCGTTGATAGGAAAGAGAAGCGTTTAAGGAATAAAGTGGTTCCACTTGTGCGAGTACAATGGAGACACAGAAAGGGATCCGAGTCTACATGGGAGACTGAGGGGGATATGAGCTAGTATTACCCGCAACTGTTCGAGGGCTGACAGGTTTCGAGGACGAAACCTAAATAAGGCGGGTGGACTTGTAACGCCCCGAAAATTTCAAGAAATGAAGGACAGAAGAAAGTTCTCGTGCGAGAACCCCGAGCGAAAACTTGAACTGGGTATAAATAATTGAGAACACCGTTTAACCCCATTATTCGCGCGAAAAGTGCTACTGGTAGAGTGAGAAAGTGGCTGTGTAGAGGGAGAAGTGAAGAATCAAGGTGTTTAAGGTATGTAACTCGTGTAGTAACTCGTGTAATGTACTAAGAATGGAATATTGATGAATGTAACGTGTGGATATGTAGTTTTCATTTGGCAAGAGCTTTCGGGAAGATTTGTTGTGCTAGATCTTCAAGAGGTGAGTTTCTAGCCCCTTATTATGCAAGTTTTTACGTTTGGGGGCTATTATGCATACTAAAATGCTTGTTTATGCTTGTGATGTTGTTGTTTACAGTGTTAATAAGTTAGAACAACATTAAACATGATAAGTTGTGTTTAGGATGGAAATTTGTAATTTCACTCAAGTAGGTAAAATTGTACAGTACGGAATTTGAATCTGATGAAGTTCTCGCGCGGTAGTTAGGTTCTCGCGCAAAAGGAAAGTTCTCGCACGACCTGTATGTTTTCATGCGACATTTAGGTTTTCACACGACTATGTTGATTTGATGTGCAGGGTTTGACTGTGGTAAGGTTCTCATGTGAAAGGATAGTTTTCGCGCAAGATGATGTTAATATATGGTTAAGTTTTTGCATGACTTGTTGTTTATGTGTTATGTTATCTTTTCACATTTAAACGGTTTTCAAAATGATATGTTTTACGGTATGACTTTACGTGGTATGTTGTGCATATGTACGTAAAGTATTATGTAACGAATGAGAAAGACAACGATAATGAAAAGTGCAACGTAACGAATGAATGAAAGTCTTGCAAGAAAAATGAATGGAGGTGCATAACCATGTTGTTGTTAGCTCAAGTGAGGCGCAGCTTAGCTAGCCCATGAGGATGTGCTTCAGGGGTCCAATCCTTGAGAATGACCAGGATGATATGGGACCCTTGTCGGTTTACCCTGGTACTGTTGCCGCTTCATGCACAATGTATGAGTGCTTATTTATAAGCCTCGGCATAGTACCCGCTTTGTGCACAATGTTGGGGGTTTATCATATGGCATTGATCTAGATAAAGTGAAAGATAATGATGAATAAATGAAAGGATGAACGATGATGAAAGATAATAAATGATTATTATCAAGATGTATGTATGATGTATGCTCACGTATGAAAGTAAAGGAAATGTTTATACAAAAGTAAAGTATTTTATTATAAAACTAGAACTCACTCAGCGTCGCTGACTTTTGTATGCATAATAGTTGGCAAGTAATTGGTGATGCTGAGGAGGTGAAGGCATGGACATGGAAGCTACTGGGATAGTTCAACTCTGGCATCCATATTTTTTAGAATGTTACCGTATTAATACAATTTTTGAAATGTAAATGAAATGACATGATGTTTTGACACAAGTTTAATTATTAATGAAAAGTTATATTTTCCGCTACGAAGGTTATGTTTTAAATGTTTTATGCTATGAATGACCAGCTGTAAGTGTCCCGGGAATAGGGCCTTACAAGAACCGAGGTAAATATTCAAACAAATTTAACTTAAACTGTTAAGTTAAAATTAACAAACATGTCAGACAAAGTATCTGGATCTAACAATGGTCTCAAACCACCAAAGTTGAAACACACGGCTGATTACAAACAATGGAAAATCATGTTCAGAAATTGGATCATTTTCCAATACCTAGATTTGTGGACTTCTATAACTAAGGGACCATATATTAAAGTGACTTTAGGTCCTGACTACAATATACAGAAACCAGTGAGCTTTAAAGGTGTAGCTGGTGATGACTTAAAGAAAGTCAAGACTAATATGAAAGCATACAGTATTCTGGTAATGACTCTACCATTTGAGATCTTGACCAGGATAGAAAACTTTAAAATATCACATGAACTCTAGAAAGTTCTTCACATAATGTGTGCAGGGAGTGATGAGATCAGGGGATCAAGAATGAAAAACTAAGAACCTAATATGAAACCTTCCATCATGTCCAGGGTGAATCCATACCACAATAGATTCATATATTCGTACAACTGGTTATTGATATGATAGTCTATGGTTTCAAGTATGAATCTGTGGAGATCAACAAAAAGATGCTTACATTCTTCCAGAGAGTTAGACTCAATCTGTCTCTCTGATGAAAGCAACATTGGATCTTGATGCATTGTCATTAGATGCTCTAGTTGCCAAGGTAGAGGCACTAGAACTAGATGAAAGATCAAGAAACAACAACTTAGTAAGGCATGTGGAATCATACAAGTTTAAAGAAGTGCAAGAAATAAACAGTGCATTCTTGACATGCTCTAGAGAAGAAGAAGAAGAGGAATTTCTTGATTCTAGTGACACTTCATTCTTCTCTTCACCCAAATCAATAAAACAAAAACAAAAGTCTAAAAAGACTGACGTACATGCTTCCATGAAGCAACACCCCAAAGAAAACATCAACATCAACATGCTTCAAGCTCAAGTAAACATCATCACTTACAGAGCCAAAACATACCTAAATTTGACAAACCTATGGATGCACTGACAATCATTCTTTAGAGTGAAGAGCAAAAGGTAGCCTTTGCAGCCTTTTCCACAGGTTTAAGGCATATCTAGGTGCCAATCTCACACCATCACAAATCATCCAACAAGATTCGGATGAGTTATCACCAAACATGGTTGAAGAGATGGATCTTCAGTGGTCTATGGCAATGATTGCATATAGATCAAAGAGATTTCTTCAAAGGAACAGAGGATTAAACATGGATATAAAAACAAAGATTGGTTTTGACAAAACAAAGGTGAGATGCTATAATTTTCAAATGTATGGACACTTCTACAAAAAGTATCAACAACCAAGAGCTGATAGAAACAATCAACAACCACAAAAATCAAGTGGTTATCAAACAAACAGATAAGTTCCACCTCCTATCAGCATTCCATCTGCTCTAACACTAGCATAAATCACATAATAGAGCCCCAATATACAATCCAAATCATCAGCAATGATAATCAAACAACATGGAGAATATGACTGGAGTGTGTATGAGGCAGAGATAAAATCTCCAGACCATGCCCTCATGGCATAGGTTGAATAGAAACTGACTGAAATCCCAAAAGAGGTAAAAGAAAATCTTTGCACACAAGCATGTATTGATGAGGTCACTAGATACAGAGAGCATGTCGATCAACTTTCAAAGAAAGTGATTGAAACAAACATTTTAAATGATAGTCTTAAATCTAAACAAAACAATATGAAATCAAGATGTTTTCACTTAAGAATGATTTAGACAAACTTTTGTCTGAAAAATTAACACTAACAGCTCAGGTTGAGCAGCTCTTTGAGTCCTTGACTCAATCTAAAATATTGCAGGCTGAAATGAAGTTAAACTTCAAAAGTTTTAGGTGAGCAAGAAGAAGTTTGAAGAACTTCTTGCTCAACAAAGAGACTTTAAAGACCCTTCAGGCCTTGGGTATAACAAGGTTAACGCACCATATAATGATAATTATATCCCATTGCCTGAATCCATGACCAAAAAACATAGGGAATCTCTTGATCCTCATGGCAGGACAGATGACTCAAAGCCATCATCATCATCATAGTCATCATTATTATCAAAATCACCATTGATTAAGTTTGTTAAAAGTCAAACACCACCACAAATTAAATCAATTGATTTTTATGAAGGAGAAATTAATGAATTTGATGTCCATACTTCTGACGAAGATGTGTTATATGATGAGTCTGATCAACCAATTACTAAAACTGAAAAAGTTTCAAGTGTGGCTAATCCAACACCCAAACAAACAAAGAAGAATCAAATATTTGACATTTGATCTGGTGGAAGAAAGGCTGAATCTTCCACCGCCCTTCTCAAAAGTCCAATCAAAGGAAAGGGTAAAATCCCCTATTTAGCTAAAACAAAAAACAATAACTTTTGATATTCCACCAAAATCAAATTTAAAATTAAAATTTTTCAACAAACAAACTACTTCAAATTTACCTTACTGTGAATGGTGTGATCGATACACACACAACACAAAAAATTTGTAAATATGGAAAGTATTACAAATACTATGACATTAACAATCATAGTACTGAGACATGCCATTTTCATACTTATTGTTTAATTTGTGAAAAAAGCAATCATAGCACAGCAAATTGCTTTTTCAATAAAAAGAATAAAAAGAAAAACAAAAAAGCTCACATTGAGAAATCAACTGAGAAACAAACAGTTGTTCCTAATATGAACAAGTGTAGAGTACCAAGACAGACTCCACACACCAAAGTTGTTTTAAATAGTGACAAATCATTTTATGACAACTTCAAAAAAACAAATAGGAGACATAAGTCTCAAAATAGACAACAAACAGAGCTTAGCATCATAGGAGGAGAGCTCCAAGCACTTCCCCTGACAGAGCTAAAAACATTCAAAGGAATTTTAGTGTGCCTAGAGTTCTTAAGCCAGCTGACAATGAACCCTTAGAGAAAATTTGTGTACTTGGATTGGGTTGCACCATCTAACTAATTTCATTGCCTGTGTAGGGACTTCAAAGAAGGCCTGACAACATCTGGTATGTTGACAGTAGGTGTTCCTGACATATGACTGGGAATTGTTTCCTCCTTCGAGATTTTAAAAGCAAACATGGAGGAAATTTAACTTCTATAGGAGACAAGACAGGAGGAAAGCATACTGGCGAAGGAACAGTATCAAATGCGAAGGAACAATATCAAATGGTTTGATCAGCTTTGAGAATATCAACTACTGCTCCAACCTCCATTTTAATCTTTTGAGTGTTTCCTAGATTTATGATAAGGGATATGCCATACTTTTCGACTCCAACAACTGCTACATCTTTAAGATGGGTTTTTGTAAGGCCCCGTTCCGGGAAACCCCACAGTTGGATTTGGACAGCAGAAACACAAGTTCTCAAACATCATAATTCATTAATATACGCAGCGGAATGTACAAAAAATTCTATCTTTAAACATTTACATCAAAAAATCACTTTAGCTATCTAACTAAAGGTCTATGTCAGGATGCCAGTCTAGATCACGTGCCAGGTAGCTCTCTCCAATCCATGCCAAGCTCACCCCACTAAAATGTATAGCATACCTGTCAATCTAATATGCATACAAAAGTCAGCGACACTGAGTGAGCTCTAGGTTTACTTTAACAAAAGTGTATCATATATAAACATCATAAAAACTTTAACCAAGATTTAACGTTAGCTTTCCCTTTATCGTTTCCTTTATCGCTATGTTACCCCCACAAAAACAATCACTATAGAATCGCATTACCCATACTTTATCTTTTTACTTTAGCTTAATCGTTTACTTTATCTTTTAAACTTAGCATGAAGCTTAGTTCCTTTACCAGGTGAGAACATAGCAAACGTCATTTCTCCTTTAGCTGCATGGGCATACCCAAAGTATACCCTTATGTGAGCACACCGATGTGTAGCTTCTATGCGAGAATGTACAAAGCATATCTCCTTTAACGGCACGGGCCATACCCAAAGTATACCCCTATGTGAGCACACCGATGTGTAGCTCCTATTTGAGAATGCACAAAGCATATCTCCTTTAACGGCATGGGCATACCCAAAGTATACACCTATGTGAGCACACCGACGTGTAGCTCCTATGCGAGAATACACGAATACAATTCTCCTTTAACGACACGGGCATACCCAAAGTATACCCCTATGTGAGCACATTGACGTGTAGCTCTTATGCGAGAATGCACGAATACAATTCTCCTAAGAGTTGCTTACAAGACTTTTTTTAGCGCTTTAACGTTTTCACAGCTGTGCTTTATCGGGTGGCAGTGTAACTGTTCTTTAGCATTTCACATATGAATTATCATCGTTCTTTAGCATTTAACTATCATGATATATATAATATATCTGCACATGTAACAGCCCAAAGTTTTAATGCGAGAACTTCTCACTTCGAGCGACAACTCATCCTTCGCGCGAGAACTCAACATTCGCGTGAGAACATCATCATTCGTGCGGGAACATCATCATTCATGCTAGAACTTTCAAAAAGTAACCGTTAGCCACGAAAACTACTTTTCGCACGAGCATTTGTCTCTCGCGCGATAACTTTTCTGATGTTCACAACTTTATTCACAAGTTATCACTCCTTTAACCACTTTAACACCAAAAACATGCAATAAAAGCTATAAACATCATTCTTTAACAAAACATTCGTAAAGTATGCATATTAGCCCCAAAACATGGATAAAACACGTAAAAGAGGGGACTAGAACTCATATCTTAAAGTTCCAGGCAACCACAACTTTCCTGAAACTTTTACCAAGCAAAAACTACATAATCATGCATTTTATACATCAATAATCCATCCTTAGTACATAAAACGAGTTACTACATGAGTTACATACCTTAAACACTTTGTTTCTTCACTTTCTATTTCAACGCAGCCGCTTTCTCTCTCTAGCAGCAGTACTTCTCGTGTGAAACTAGGGTCTGGCTGGGTGTTCTCCGCTATTTATACCCAGCTCAAACTTTTCGCCAGACTTCTCGCGCGAGAACTTTCAGTCACGCGAGAACTTCATGACTCGTGCGAGAACTCAATTTCTCACACGAGAACTTTGCCTTTAATCAAAAATTCAGGGCGTTACATGTCCACCCCCCTTATTTGGGTTTCGTCCCTGAAACCAGTCATTCCTCAAACAAATGAGGATAATGTTGTCTCACCTGATCTTCGGACTCCCACGTGGACTCCGACCCCTTTCTATGCTTCAACTGCACTCGGACAAGTGGAATTACTTTATTCCTCAGTCGTTTCTCCTTTCTGTCTATTATTGCTATGGGTTGTTCCACATATTTCAGTCTTTCACAATCTCCACATCTTCCAGTGGAACATGAGCGTCTTCGTCCGCTAGACACTTACGCAGATGTGATACGTGGAAGGTAGGATGTATTCCACTCAATACATCTGGTAATTCCTGCCTATACGCCACTTCCCCCACACGGGCTATGATCTTGAAAGCCCAATAAATCAAGGGCTCAACTTTCCTCTCTTTCAAAATCGAATGATTCCTCTCCAAGGTGACACCTTTAGCATCACTCTATCACCGACGTTAAACTCAATAGGTCTTCGACGTTTGTCGGTATAGCATTTTTGTCTATCTTTAGCGGCTTTCATGTAGGCTTTAATCCTGCCCAACTTCTCATGGGTCGTCTCAATGACCTCAATACTCCCTAACTCCTTTTGACCGATCTCTCCCCAGCATATCAGGGTCCTACACCTCCGACCATACAACATCTCATGTGGGGTCATACCAATACTGGCATGGTGGTTGTTATTTATAAGAACTCTAACAACGGTAGATGACTATCCCAGCTCCCGCCAAAGTCTATGATGCATGCCCGAAGCATGTCCTCCAAGGTCTGGATAGTCCTTTCGGATTGGCCATCCGTCCGTGGGTGGTATGCTATACTGATGTGCAATCTAGTTTCCATCGCATCATTGAACTTCTTCCAAAATTTGGATGTAAACCGCGTATCCCTGTCAAAGACAATCGACACTGACACACCATAACGGGAAATGATCTCATTGATGAACACTTCGGCAAGCTGCTTTGAGTTATATGTCTCTCGGATGGGTAGAAAGTGAGCACTCATTGTCAGTCTGTCCAGTATGACCCATATGGCATCATAACCTTTAGCTGTACGAGGTAGCTTCGTTATGAAATCCATAGTAATATGCTCCCACTTCCATTCGTTATGGCTTCTGATGCTCGGCCTTAGTCAGGAGACAGGTCAAGCACCTTTCTACATACCTTGCTACGTCAGCTTTCATTCCCGGCCACCAGTAATTCTTCTTTAGATCATGTACATCTTGTTGGTTCCCGGGTGAATGGAGTAGCGAGTCTTGTGGGCTTCATCCAACACTTTCTCTCGCAAACCTCCATGTCTAGGAATCCACATGCGCCTAAACATAGTTTTGACACCATTAGCGTTTTCTTCCAGGTTCGCGATCTGCCCCTTCATCCTTTCTTTTTTAACATACTTGGGCTTTAGAGCTTCTTTCTGAGCTTTGCAGATTTGCCTTATCACATCAGAAGTCACAATCAACTGGTAAGATCTCACCCGAATTGATTCCCGGTCCTCCTTCCGGCTTAGGGAATCATCTACCACGTTAGCCTTACCCGGGAGATAATGACTCTCATAGTCGTAATCCTTTATGAGCTCCAACCATCATCTCTACCTCATATTAAGATCCTTCTACTCGAAGAAATACTTTAAGCTTTTGTGGTCCATGAAAATCGTACATTTGACACCATATAAGTAGTGTCTCCATATCTTTAATGCGAATACCACAGCAGCCAGCTCCATATCGTGGGTAGGGTAGTTCACCTCGTGAACCTTTAACTGTCGAGATGCGTATGATATGACTTTACCTCACTGCATTAGCACGCACCCTAACCCCTGATAAGAAGCATCATAATAGACAACCAAGTCCTCATTCCCTTTTGGTAACGTTAGCACTGGAGCTTGTGTCAATCTTTTCTTTAACTCCATGATCGCATTCTCTTGTCTGTCACCCCATTCAAACTTAACATCCTTCCTCGTTAACTTGGTCAACGGCGAGCCAATCTTGGAAAAATCCTAGGTGAATATCCGGTAATAACCCGCCAATTCAAGGAAGCTTCGGATTTCAGATGGCGTTTTAGGCGAATTCCACTTCATGACCGCCTCCACCTTAGCGGGATCAACCATGATTCCTTCTGGGTTAATCACATTACCCAGAAACTGCACCTTGCGTAACCAAAATGCGCACTTGGAGAATTTCGCATACAACTTCTCCCTTCTTAGAGTTTCCAGCACCTCGCGAAGGTGACAGGCGTGGTCTCCCTCATTCTTCGAGTAGATCAGGATATCGTCTATGAACACTATCATGGATTTGTCGAGCATCGGTCGATAAACCCTATTCATCAAGTCCATGAATGTTGCAGGAGCATTGGTTAGACCAAATGACATCACGAGAAATTCATAATGCCCATATCGCGTTTGAAAAGTAGTCTTTGGGATATCCTCTTCCTTACCCTTTAGCTAGTGATAACCCGGCCGAAGATCAATCCTCAAGAACCAACTCGTGCCTTGCAGCTGATCGAATAGTTCATCGATCTAAGGCGACGGGTATCTATTCTTCACCGTGAGCTTATTCAGCTCCCTGTAGTCTATACACATTCGCATGCTACCATCCTTCTTCTTCACGAACAACATCGGAGCACCCCAAGGAGAAATGCTTGGTTTGATAAATTCTTTATTGAGAAGGTCCTGTAGTTGGGCTAACAACTCATTCAACTCTGACAGAGCCAGACGATACGGCACTTTAGCGACGGGCTGAGCTCCTGGCACAAGATTGGTCTGAAACTCTATCTCCCGATCAGTTGGTACCTCTGTCAACTCATCAGGGAACACATCCAGGAAGGCACACACCACGGGCACATCTGTCAACTCTACAGTTTCAGCTTTAGCATCTTTAATGCTCCAAACCCTCGTCTCATAAACTTCACAGCCATTATCATAGAAATCATCTTCAAAACTTCACAGATCCTGTCGCCATAAATCATGACTAAGCTACTGCCGGGCGCTTTCATCTGAATCATCTTCCTCTGACAAACTATGTTAGCCTCGTAGGCGGCTAACCAGTCCATACCTAACACGATGTCAAATCCTCCTAGGGTCATAAAAAACAACCTAGTGGGGAATCTATGACCTTCCAATTCTATGCTACAATCCTCTAAGGCCTCAGCTATCTTAGTAGTCTTTCCAATGGTAGTTTCTACCTCAAACACATGATCTATTTCTTTGGCCTTAGCATTCATCACATCACAGAAGGTGGCAGCTATAAAACTCTTACTTGCACCAGAATCAAACAGAACAGGAGCAAGTATGTTGTTAACCAGAAACATACCTGACACAACATCAGGTTCTGCTCTGGCATCCTCTCTAGTCATCGTGAAAGCCCTAGCTTTGGCCCTTGGCTTGTCAACAACTTTCTTTTCCTTCTCAATCTCCTTTCCCTTAGCCGAGTCAACCACTTTCACCTCTTTACACTCTCGGCCGTAATGCCAACTTGCCACAGTTGTAGCACTTTACCAGATTAGGGCAATCCTTGGAGAAATGCCCCGTCTTTCCACATCCAAAACACAGACTCGAACTGAGTCTGCATTTGCCAGCGTGCTTTCTCCCACATTTCCGGCAATCACTGGACAAATCCACCTTCATCTTTTTGGACTGAGCAGCAGACCTTGTTAAATCTAGGAATAATAGGTCTAGATCATTTTGTATAGGCTCAGAACTTTAATCAATTCATGTAATTGAATATTTGTAATTCATTATGTATATATATAGGTTAACCCATATGTGCGTTGTTTTATGTGTATGATTACACGTACAAACATTATACTTAGTCAATTTGTGAAATTGACTGTGTGAAAAACATCTACGGATGAACATTTTTGTTCTTCCGTAGATATCTTTCTTACAAGACATTCATCAGAAGATCTTCTACGGATGAACATGGATATTCACTGAACACACAAAGTAGCTGCGGAAGACCAAGTAGCTGCGGAAGAACAAAGTAGCTGCGGAAGAACAAAGTAACTATGGAAGAACCAGACACGTAAATAATACAAGTGTTTCTAGTCAACAAGTCAACAAGTCAATCACAGACTCCAAGAGATTCACTGTTTCCTTAACAGAAACACGTGTGTCTATAAATATGAGTTCTAGGTTTCATATCAAGTACATAGAAATAAACGGCGACAAATATACCATCACATCGTTTCGCACGATCAACACAAACCCTAGCAGCTGTCACATCAACACACCATAAATCATAAACGCAATCATTACATAGAATTTTGTTAGCAATTATTATTTGACTCTTTGTAATCATTAATTGGTTTTAATGAATTACGTTTGATTCAAATCATTGTTCTTTGCATATTGTTGATATCGTTTGATCATTTATTGTTTATTTTCTCTGGCATCGATATTTATTTATTGATCAATTAAACAACAATTAATGATAATTCCGTGATCATTAATTCGAAACCAATCTAACACTGATTATTCCTGATTGCGATCCTTGGATTCATAGGTGGTATCAGAGCCAATTGCTCATTGATTTAGATCGATTGATCTATCAGTTTTTGACTAGATCTATGATTTTTTTTACGCAAAAGTATTTGGTGTGAAGATTTGAAATTCAATAAATCAGTGATTTGTCATTCAGCTAGTATTGTTACATTGCTCGGTTAACATTGATCTATATTCAAATTAATTGAAACATAGATCTGCGTTATTGGCTGACTCTCATTAACTGTTCATAAGAAACCTTGTTTTAGTTAAAAACTTCAATATTTGATTAAAATGAGTAACTTTGTCGATGGATCATCGTACCAGCCTCCAAAGTTGGAAACAAAAGCAGACTTTAAGTCATGGAAGATCAAGTTCAGAAATCATGTGAACTACACTGATTCTGACTTATGGGTATCAATAACTGAAGGTCCTTATATTCCACCCACCCTTGGGCCGGATTATAATAACAAAAATCAACCCATAAGTACAAAAGATCTGTCACCTGATGATGTTAAAAAGGTTAAAGTTGATATTAGAGCATACAGTTTGCTCAGTATGGCTTTACCAGAAGAAATACTAATCAGGTGTGAGAATTATAAAACAGCAAATTCCTTGTGGAAGATACTTCATACTCTTTGTGAAGGGAGTGATGAAATCAAAAGCATTAGGAAGGACACACTTCGCTCACAATATGAAACATTTCATCATATTGAGGGTGAATCAATTCCTCAACAACTCCATAGGTTTATGCAATTGGTAACCGAGATGAACATCATGGAATTGAAGTATACAAATGAGGAACTGAACAAAAAGATGCTCCATACATTGCCTGAAAGTTGGAAGCAAACTATGTCATGTTCAAGAACACAATTGATCTCAAAGCAACTGGCTTAGATACATTGGTAGCTAAAGTTGAGGCTCTTGAAGTGGATGAAAAATCAAGAAACAAGAGTGTGAGAACACATGTCACACCTTATCATTTTAAAGAAACCAAAAGTGCTAGAAGTGCTTTTATCTCTAACAATGATAGTGACAACTCTTGTACTTTGAGTGAAGATGAAGAAGAAGTGAGCTTTTATGCATCAAAGCCTTCAAAGAAATCTTCTCAAAGTAAATCAACAAAAGATAAAGGAAGACCTGATGATAGAAAAGATGCATCTACATCAGCAGCAAACGCCCATTATTGTGATTCTGGATTCTGAAGAACAAAAAGCAGCATTTGCAGCTTTTAGTTCAAGTTTTCTAGCCTACTTAGGAAGCACCTTAACACCTGCAAATATCTGCCAACAAGACTTGGAAGAACTACATCCAGATGTAGTAAAGGAGATGGATCTTCAATGGCAAATGGCAATGATTGCTTATAGAGCTAAACAATACTTGAGAAGAAATAAAAGTTTGGTTGCAGCAAGCAAAACATCAAAGATTGGTGTTGATAAGTCAAAGGTAAGATGTTTCAAATGCAATCTCTATGGGCACTTCTCAAGAATGTAATCAACAATCAAATCCTAACATGAGACAACAGCAGCAACATCAGTCTCATCAGCATCAATCTTATCAAACAACAACATCTCAGAGATCTTATAGACAACCACAGCTAACCAACTCATCCCCACCAGCCACAAATGCATCAGCAGGACCTAGTAATTCTAAAGAAACTGGGATGATCATTCTCCAAGATGGAACCTATTACTGGAGCATGTATGAGAAGGAAGTTTTGGATGAAAATCAAGCTTTAATGGCCCACATGGAGAACAAAGTTCCACCTATGGCTAGAGAGGTAAGAGATAGATTGTGTTCATCAATGTGTTTTGAGGAAGTGAAAGATATAGAGTCCATGCTCAACAACTGCTGATAAAGTTAAAGAAATAATGATTTTGAAGAATCTCATGTAAGAAACATAAATTATATCAATTCAAAATTAACTCTTTACAAAAATATTTAGATAAATTTGTTTCAGAAAATTACAGCTTAAAAGCCCAAGTTGAGCATCTGACCACTTCCTTAACTAAATACATGGTTGATCATGCATCAACTGAAGTGAAACTTCAGAAATTTCAACTTTCATCTCAGCAATATGAGAAATTATTGAATTCTCATATTGAATCAAAGAACAGGTATGGGTTGGGATATAATGCTTTTTGTTGCACCTCCTTTGAAACAAATGAAACAGAATATGTATGTGATGACTTGGATGATTTCAATAACATGATGATATCTGTGCGGATCAACTGAACATGGGTAAGAATGTTTTAGTTGAAACAATCATTCCCAAAGTACTTGAGCAAACAAAGTTGCCATATCCTCCTAAGCAAAAAACATGTTGAAGACTATTTGCAAGAGAATAGCTCAGCTAAATGAAGGTCTTCAAGTACTTCATCAACAACAAAAACCTTCATTGAAGTGATTGATAAGTGTACATCTACTGTTCACAAATCTTCCTTGGAAACTGAAAAGCGAGTATCAGCAGACTTCTCCGAAAGAAGAAACATTCTTCAGTAGCAGATCTGCGGAAAAACAAATCTACTGAATCAGTACATGATCTGCGGAAGGCAAAAGAAATGACCAAAAAGAAAACTCAAAAAGGTGAGCTCAAAGCAACAAACTTCAGTTGATAAACATGAACCTTCTGACATCATGTCAGGAAAAGGAAAAGAGTCAGCTTCAGTAAAGTTTGAGAAGGAGTTGAAGACTCAAAACAACAAAAGAAGAAGAAATTATTTGAGCTGATAATGAGTCAGAAGAAAGTATTGCAAAATGGTGTGATATGAAAAATCACAACACTAAAGACTGTTACTTCAGCAGCTGTTGCTCCATCTGCATATAAACAATCACATGACTTCAGACTGTTACTTCAACAAGCATTATGCTATTTGTAACAAAATAACCATTCCACTCAGAATGTTATTTTAACAAAAGAACAAGACAAAGACACAAAGAAGAACAACCTGAGAAGGATGAATTAGAATCTCAATCAAGTGAAGATCAAAAAGATTCAAGATTAAAGAAACAACAAAACAAAAACAAAAGGTGACAAAACCACAGAGAAAATCATCAGTGATAGTGAGCCTTTGAAGATAAAGACAACCTGACCAGAAATCAAAGACTCCTCAACAGTCAAAGACACCTCACAAAAGGTGGAATTGGATTAATAAGAAGTCAAATGCTAAAGATACTTTCTTTGATAATTTTGAAAAAGGAACTCATGTTTCACATTCAAAATCAAAGGATGATGAAACTTTCAACAATCAAGGATCGTCATCAAAGTCAAAACAGCGAACAAGAAAGAGAAGATACTTGATGAAGAGTTTGAATAATCAGAACACAACATTCCACAAGTTCATCATCAACAGAATCATCCTCACCACAACAACACACAATGAATCAATTGAATCTAAAATTAATACTGAATCTTCAAGACTCATTCATGAGGAAGTTCAAATTTTAGACTCCAGGATCACCACAAGATCATTAAGACTTGGGTTTCCAAATCTAATTGATTCCTTAATTTGCAGGAACAATCTTGGAGAGCTGACAACAAGTGGTATGTTGACAGTGGTTTTTACAGACATATGACAGGAAACTATTCTCTTCTCCATGACTTCAAACATAAAAATGCTTCTTATGTGGCATTTGGTGGGGATAAGAAGGGAGGTAAAATAGTTGTTAAGGAATGGTACTAATGGTGTGCTCAAATTTGAGAAAGTAAATTATTGTGAAAATTTGCAATATAATTTATTGAGTGTGTCTCAATTTGCGATCAAAATTATACCATATTATTTGATAACACTATTGTTACATTCTTAAGCCAGGTTTTGCAGTTCCAGAAGATTGATTTTTTCTTAAAGCATCAAGAAAAGGAAACACATATGTTTTGGATTGAATAATACAGCACTCACAAACAATGAAACATGTCTGCTATCTAAGTCATCAGAAGATGAATCTCAGTGTGGCATAGAAGGCTTGTTCATTCCAACTTGAAGAACATGATAAATTGGTGAAAAATGACTTAGTCATTGGATTGCCAAGAAATATTTTTCTTGTTCAAACCATTGTTCCTCATGTTAAAGGAAAATAATATAGAGTGTCACATAAATCCAAAATAATGAACACAAACACTACACCACTCAAATTGCTTCACATGGATCTTTTTGGTCCAACTAATGTGATGAGCATTGGAAAAAGGCAATATTGTTTAGTGGTTGTGGATGACTTCACTAGATTCACATGGGTCTTTTTCTTAAAACTAAAGAGTGAAACATCAGAAACATTAATGGAGTTTGTCACTAAGATTGAGAATCAACTTGATTTAAAGTTAAAAATTTTTAAGAGTGACAATGGACTGAATTTGTTAATACTATCTTAGATTCATTTTTTTTGCAGGAATAAAGGCATAGCAAGGCAATTTAGTGACCAAGAACTCCACAATAAAATGGAGTTGCTAAAGAAGAAACAGAACTCCTCATTGAAGTAGCAAGAACAATGCTAGCTGATTCACATTACCAATCACCTTTGGGCTGAAGCATGAACACACATGCAATGTTCAAAACAGGACATTAATTGTCAAAGAACACAATAAAACACCTTATGAGCTTTTATTTAAAAGAAAACCTTACATAGGATATCTTAGAGCTTGGGTGTCATGTATCTGTTTTAAACACAAAGAACAATTGAGAAAATTTTCAGAGAACCTATGATGGTTTCTTCGTTGGATATTCTTCAACATCTAAATCATATAGGATATACATTCCACAACAAAACATTATGGAAGAAACTCCTAATGTGTCTTTTGATGAATCCTTATTTCCTAAATCTGCAAAAGGATCATCATGGTTGTTTGATATAGATGCACTTACAAACTATCATTTAACTCTGTTTTGAATGTTGTAGGTGAGGATACATGCTATCCCTTTGTTCCTCCAAACATGAATGAAGTGTCATTATCTGCTGATCCTCCAAGAATACAAACTTCAAGTATCATGGATCAAGGAACACCAAATAATGTCAATAATGCAGCACAAGACAAGCAAATGGATCTACATCCTCAGATGCAAACACTTCATCAGCAGCTGCTGACTCTGCAATCCGCTGATGTTCCATTCACATTAGTAGATATTCCCCACATAGGGAGATGTCCATTGCATTCCAAAGAGTCATTGTCAGCAAGTCAACAAAATACATCTGTAGATGTTACTGTACACTTGTGAAAGCACAAAATACATCCGTAATGTTCCTGTAACTCCTGCGGATGGAAACTCACAATGCAGCTGATGTACAAAACGAAAATCATTCAGCTTCCAATGATGACACTTTGATTACTTCGTAAATTCATCATCTCAGCTGGATATATCTGCATCAATGCATATGACTAACTTGGAATCATCTATTCCAGTTGAGTCCATTCCAACAACAAAATCATTAGACTCATCCAATAAACAACATCATTGGATCTCAATGAAAGAACCACAAGAACCAAGGTATCCATCTATTCCAAAACAAAATTCATTAGACAATAAACAACATCATGTCCACAAGAACCAAGGGATAGCTGCAAACATCTGTCTTTTCACTTGTTTTCTTTCACAAGTGGTTCCTCCAAACATTACAGCTGCATTAAAAGATAATAGTTGGATTGAAGCCATGCAAGAACAACTTCAACAATTCAGAAAGCAAAAGGTCTGGAATCTAGTTGATCTTCCTGAAGGCCAACATCCATTGGCACAAGGTGGTTATTCAAAAATAAACTAGATGATAGAGGTATCATTGTAATAAACAAAGCTAGGCTGATTGCTCAAGGATATACTCAAGAAGAAGGGATAGACTATGATGAAGTTTTTGCACCTGTTGCAAGAATTGAAGCCATTAGAGTATTCCTAGGCTATGCATCATATAAGAAGTTCACTGTTTATCAAATGGATGTGAAGTGTGCCTTTTTATATGGTAAAATAGATAAAGAAGTCTATGTTGCTTAACCTCCAGGTTTTGAAGATCCTAATTACCCATATAGAGTATACAAGCTTGACAAAGCTTTGTATGGTCTTCATCAGGCACCAAGAAAGTGGTATGAAACATTATCATCTTTCTTGTTCAAGCATGGATACAAAAGGGGAACTATTGATCAGACTCTCTTTCTCAAACATGAACATCAAGACCTCTTAGTTGTTCAAATATATATAGATGACATTATATTTGGATCAACACAAGAGACTGTGTGAAAGCTTTGAAGAGTTGATGAAATCTCAGTTTCAAATGAGCTCAATGGGAGAATTAACTTTCTTTCTTGGACTACAAGTTCATCAGAAAATAGATAGCAATTCATCAATCAAGAAAAGTATATTCATCAAATATTAAAGAAGTACAATCTTGCTGATACATCTTCATGCAAAACACCTGCTTCAACAATTGACAAAATATACCTGATCCTACAGAAAATCTATTGATCAAAGATTATATAGATCAATGATAGGATCTCTTATGTATTTAACTGCCAACAGACCTGACATAATGGTTGATGTATGTGTTTGTGCTAGGTACCAATCAAATCCAAAAGAGTCCCATCTGAATGCTGTGAAGAGGATTTTCAGATATCTCAAAGGGAAACCAGCCCTTGGTCTATGGTATCCAAAAGATGGAGACTTCTCTCTCTACTCTTATTCAGACAGTGACTATGGAGGATGCAACAACAATAGAAAATCCACAACTGGTGGATGTCAATTTTAGAGGACCAAGACTTGTTTCATGGCAGTGCAAAAAGCAAACAAATGTATCTGTATCCATAGCTGAGGCTGAGTTCATAGCTTCTTCAGCTGGTTGCTCTCAAGTCCTTTGGTTGCAAAACCAATTACTTGATTATGGTTACAATTTACTTCACACTCCAATTTTATTGACAATTCAGCTGCTATGTTTATCACTGTTAATCCAGTTCAACATAGTAAAACAAAGCATATTGAAATCAGATATCATTTTCTGAGAGATTGTCAGAAAAAGGTTAATCAAGTTAGTCAAAGTGGATACAACAAATCAGCTTGCTGATCTATTCACTAAGGCCTTTGATTCAGTTAGATTTAATTTTCTAATTGAGTCTTTGGGCATGATTAACTTAGATTAATCATCATTAACCAAGAAAAGCATGTGTCTGTCCTTATAATAATAATAAAAAAAATAAATAAAAAAAAAAAAAATAAATAAATTTATTGTCTTTATTTATTGTGTCTTCTATTTCTGCTTGACATATGTTTGGGAAATGATAGTACACTGTTCCTTTGCTTGCTTCCTGATTCTTAAATTTCTTTAAAAACTAATCAAAATTTCTTTGATATGTAAGTAGATTCACCTTGAGTAAAGATTATACTAAGAGCATGCTTAACATAATAAAAGGTGACTGTTTGTGAGAAGCTTCATTTTGAGGATCAAGCAAGTAATCTTATCCTGATGTGATCAATTCATTCACCTAAGCACACTATGTAAATACCTTATAACTTCTATCTCTGCAAATCATATTCCTTCTGTTTTGTGTGAACATAGACCTGGTTTATGAACACCATGAGATACATATGTATTCAACTGGTGAACAGATCATGATCCTCATCATCCCTCTGTTTTGTGTAACAAAGACCTGGGTTAAAGGCACCTTTGTTTTATGTATGTAAAGACCTAGTGACCTGATTGATGATCATTTTAAGCTCTCTGACAGGATCAGCGATCTAAGTTTGATCAATTAGAGTTGAATCGCAGAGGAATTAGAACAAGAATTAGACAAATATAGCAAGAACACAATAGATATTCAATGGAACAGTACACGGTTATAGAGAAAGAGGGTTTTCTGCAAAGGGATAATATCATTCATGCACAATGCTTTGGTATGGCGGCCGCTAAGCTTCACTAAGCTGCGCTAAGCTGCACCGGATACACAATTAGGTCAACATTCCTTATATAAATGTGACGTCTGCTGATGTCACTTGATAGTGACATTTAACAGAATTATTACAAACAACTGAAAGTAAGCAAACTACTGAGAATGTTCACAACAACTGAGAACATCTCAGAGTATGCTAAGTACAAGATGAAACTAAAACTACTGAAACTACAAGTACTGATTACAAGAAACATAAAACTACTGAAAGAAACCATCACAACTACTGAAGAGGTCTTCTTCAGCTGTTGTGACAACATCTGAAACTTGGTCTTCAGTCTTTGTCTTCAGCTTTTGTCTTCAGACTTTGTCTTCAGTTCTTTAGCTTCAGACTTTGTCTTCAGCTTTTTCACTTCAGACTTTGTCTTCAGCTTTTTCACTTCAGACTTTGTCTTCAGCTCTTTCACTTCAGACTTTGTCTTCAGACCTTGTTATCAGTTGATGTCTTCAGCTGTTGCAGACTACTTCAGTTGTTGTAATGTCCGTGGGACTTAAAGGTTTTTCTGATCAGGCTCATTGGTTCTTTTGGTCCAACAAACTCCCCCTGAACCAATGCAGCCAAAACCTTTAAGCTTATTGAGGTCCCACTTATTCTTGGCAGAAATACTCTCTTGATCAGCTTCAGAGATATCAGATAAGCACAGGCCAGGGAACAGGTTTCAGTAGATGTGAATGTCAAAGGATGGAAGGGAACTCTGTCTTGGGGAACTGGACACAGAGCTGTTATCCCAACATGAAACCTACTTCCCATTGATGAGTCTATAAGACTCTCTGACGTAGGCCTCAAGAAGAACAACTTGTTCCTCCTTAGTGAGTTCTTCTGCTTCTCCTTCGAAGAAGAACTCTGGGCCATAGTACTCTGATAGGTACTTTACTGTCTTTCCATTTTTCAACTCAACAGTTGTTATCTCTCTGTAAGCAAATTCATCTGGGTGAGTCCCTTCTAATAACAACTGGAGTTCATTTTTCTTGATCTCTTCAAGCCTCTTGTATAACAACCCCTTCTTGACCATTTTGTTCTCCATTAGAGTTTGAGGGGTCATCTTTGACTTGTAGGCTCTCTTGAAGTCTTCAAGTATCTCCCAGGGTGAGACTACAATGGCCAACATAATACAGCATCTATGGTCTTTCTCACTTGGCCATTGTATCTACTTGGTATGGATTTCTTATGAATTCTAGAACTAACCCTGGGGTCTGGCCAAATCCTTACTCTCTCCTTTTGATATTGAAAGGTATGCCTGAGAGCATACAGCCTTTGAGCGTGTTTCTTCATGGCTTGTATAGATGATGACTGAGGAAACTCTTTGTCAACCATCTTCAAAAGTTGCTCATCGTGCTGTTTCTGCTGTTCTTCTTCTTCAATCTTAACTTCACCATTTGCCTCTGAAAGTCTGGTGTGATCATTTGTTGACTTCTGGGCTCAGGTATTTTTAGAACAGCAGAGATTGGCAGACTGTCTTCTTCATCATCATCTTCTTCTTCTTCTTCTTCCCTCCTCAACACCCTTCTCCTCCTTTTGGGTGCATCATTGGATATGGTTTGAGGTGGTTTTTGGGGTAAGGGAGTTGGTTTTGAGGGTTGAGTTGGTTTAAGTTTAGGTTTAGGGATTGGTTTGGAGAGTTGTGGGGTTGGTTGTTTTTGAGTGGGAGTTTGGGAAGGCTGATCTAGCATTTTTGTGGTAAGTTTGGCTTTGGAAAGCTTGGCCATATCAGTTCTCTTCCCAGCACCTGCTTCATCTAAGGCTTCGATAATCAACCCCTTATTGAATGCTTCAGAAGCACAGATTCTGGTGGTTATTGCCAGAATACTGTCTCTGGTCCATGATTTAATCTCAATTAATGATCTTCCCAGTATTTTGCAATAAACCTGATCATTATCTCCAACCTCTCCCTTTCCATCACACTGTAACTGGCCCATCTCTCTTGTATCTCTTTAATCTCCAGCCTTCTGATCTCAGTGTCTAATGTAGCTGTATCAAAGCCTTGTCTGAAGAGTTGGTCTATTATTCTGTCCATTGATCTGCTGTGAGCTTCATCAGCTTCTTTAATCAGATCTTCCAATGATTTCTCTTCATCAGGCTTTTGAGTTTCAGCACTTTTCTTTCTCTTGTATGTGATCAGCTGTTTTTCCTTTTCTAACTCCTTTTCTTTCTCTTGTTGTTTCTCATCTTCCACTCTCTTTCTCTTTCTTTCTTTCACTGCCTTAGACTCCCCCTTTTTGGGTGCATTGGGTTCAGGGGTTTGAATGGCAGAAAGCTTCTTTTGCACAGCATCATCAACAAGTGTTTGTAGATTTGAGGAGATCCTCTCATCAATGGCTTTATGCACAATCTCATTGATGATGGGAGTGATGAGAGGTAAGGAATGTTGAAAGGTAGCAACCATCTGCTCAGAGGGGTTCTGTCCCTGAGAGGTGGTGCCAAAAGCAGTGGCTGGTGGCTCAGTTGAGTGTAGTGGCTGAGTGTTTGGTGAACCTTCAGATGAAGGTGCCATCTGTGGGTTTATTGGGGCAGATGGACTTTGATCCTGAGACATTTTGGCAAGCAGTTCTTTGAGTCTGCTCACCTCAGCCTCAAGGATTGTGTTATGGGCTAAGACATCGAAGAAAAAGCCCAGGTCATCATCAGTCTTTGCTGAATCACCTGACCTCCTGATTGAATCAGGATGTACATGCCCTGAGTGTAGATCAGTTGTAGCATGTGCCCCTTGTTCTTGGTTCTGGGGACTTCCTGCCTCAGGACTGAGTCCTTCATCGGCAGTTGCCTCTGGTGAGGTCTTAGAGATGTTACCAACTGCATCCTGTTCATTTGCTGAATCAGTAGAAGTGGCAGCCTCACCAGATGTTCTAACCTCCTCCTCTACACGGGGAGATTGAACATTATAACCCCTGTGCTGTGGGTTATCAGCAGCATTTTGGTCCTCTTCCTCAGCTGTTGAGGTTCTCCCCATTGTAATTGGTTTCTGGGGAGGAGGAGAGGAATGCAGCTGACTCAGCACTTGTGCAACTATAATGGTTGGGCTTTGAGGGGCGGTTGCATTTGGAGATAGGTTTGAAGCAGATTGCACCCGGGTGACTGGTGCTCTTCAATGGTAACCTTCTCAATTGAGATAGGTTCCAGCATTGTGGTATCCCCAATTATGGTTGCATCAGGATCCTGTTGAGAGGATGCCTGAGCGGCTAGGGCTGGTGGAGTCTTTGACACTACTGGGGGGTTAGAACCAGTAAGTGTTTCCTGTATTGGTGGTACAGGGGCATCCTCAGGGGACTCATCTCCCTGAGTAGCCTTTTTGGGCTTTTTGGTGTTGGGTTTGGTGGGGACTTTGGATCTGGAAGTGGAGGCTGTGGGTTCCCGCTGCTTGGGTTTTAGCAGCCGGGCAGCCCCTTTCAGTGTAGGGTTAGAGTTGTGCCTGGAGTATACTTCAGGCAATACAGCCGGAGCAGGGACTCCAAGGCCAACAAGGCCGTCTGATTTTAGCTGATTTAAAATTATGGCCATGAGAAACCTGGGATATAATATCCATCTGTTTGCCACAGGTTTCAAAGCCAGATCCTTTAGTTCCATGAAAACTATCTCAGAAAAATTTAGATTTTGTCGCTCAAAGATAAGTATAATACCTGTTGCCATCGGGAGGACATCTGATCCCATGAGGAGGTTTTTGATGCAAGGCAGACATTCACCATATGGAATATAAGACGTTCAGCATCATGGAAGTGCTTCTTCAGAATGGTGGTAGCACTTAAGTCTCCTTCATACCCGTTATTGATGAAAGACATATCAGTTGTGCCTTTCGGGTATTCTGTGACACAAGTGGCATCATGTAGATTTAGGGTTTGTCGAATGATGTCTGGAGTGATGACCACCTGTTTCTGGTTAACCAACGACTGGAGAGTGATTTGGCTATCATTCTCACCAGTTTGCACAGAGACGTTGGTCCAGAATTGGCTTAGGGAATCGGGGTATATGGTAGGATTCAGAAGAAAAGCGGTTCGGTACTGGGAATCTACCATAAGATCGATGGCATTATCAAATTTGTTCCAAAAGGCCGATTTCGAGAGGTAGGCAACACAGTTGTGTCTGGGTTTGAGTTTCATGGTCGCCATTGTTGAGAGAGTGAAGGACAGAAAACGGCTAATGAAACGTTTGAAAGTAGGTTTAGGTATTTATAGGGTAAGAAAAGGCTGATATAAAACGACTGAAAGTGTTGGTGCTGTCATCAGTTGTTTGAAAACAACTGAAGACCTGGTTTTAACTTTCAGAAGTTGTAACAACTGAAGACTTGGTATTAGTCATCAGTAGTTGTGAAACTACTGAAGACATGGTTTTGGCTTCAGGTGTTGTAAACAACTGAAGATTTGGTGTTAGTCATCAGTAGTTGTAAAACTACTAAAGACATGGTTTTGGCTTCAGTTGTATGAAGTGAAACAGCAGTTGTAGAAACAACTGAAGAGAAAAGTTTCTCATCAGCTGTTGTCGTCAATTCTTAGCTCATCAGCTGTTTCATTCTGACCTCAACACTTATCAGACTTTTTGTCTGATTTTCAGACGTTTCATTGGTCATCAGTACTTATCTGTTATACTGACATCAGTAGTTGTAACTACATCAGTAGTTGTAACCACATCAGTTCTTTTCAACAGATAGAGTACTTCAGTACTTTTAAGTAATTTAGTCTTCAATAGTTATGAATACTACTGAGGATAAAAGAACTTATCAGTACTTATTTGTGACAATAGTATACGAATGCTCATCAGTACTTGTTGACTGAGATCATCAGTAGTTGTCACTTATTCCAGCTGCAGCATACCAAGCCTTAACACTAGGTTTTGGAAAGTTGAACTGTCCAAAGGCTTAGTAAATATGTCTGCAAGCTCATCAGCACTAGGAACAAACTTTGGATCAATCAGACCTTTTTCAAAACATTCCCTAATAAAATGGTGTCTGATCTCAATATGTTTGGTCCTAGAGTGCTGGACTCCTTTATTGGTAGACCTCTCACTAAACTATTGTGGATCAGCTGATTCATGTTTTTGAGATTAACATGACCCAGCCTTCTATGCCACAGTTTAGATTCCTGAGGAGAGACCTTGGTGAACAGGCAAGGATGACCTTTTAAATCAATCTTCTTTCACAAATCGAAGGCATATACTCGTCCTATCCTGTTGGCCTTCAGGAGAGTATGTTCATCCAATACCTTGTCAATCAGCCTCAGAACTTTGGAAGACAGAATCCGGCAGTTCTGGCTTGTGAAAAGTGCAACATGCCCTTTATCACACCTCTGACTGACACTCAGTAGATTATACTTGAGATTCTCCACATGGTTAACATCATCAAATCTGATTTCTCCATTTGACACAAATCCTTTCCCGATGATGTAACCCTTAGCATCATTTCCAAATGAGACAAATCCCTTCTTTCCTTGAGAGTAGTCATTAAGAAGAGAACTGCTCCCAGTCATATGCATAGATCCTCCACTGTCTACATACCAGATGCTTCTTTGGCATGCTGAAGAACCCTGCATTTATCATAAGAAACTAGTTAGCTTTAGAGACCCAAACCTTTTTGGTTTTGGGTTTGTTTTCATCAACAGATTTAACCATAACTTGTTTCTCATGATTAACAGCTGATGAAGGTGGAGATGGTGCTGAAATGGATTTCTTAGATTTGGGCTTGGATTTCCTTTTCAGTGGTTTGATCACAGGTGCATCTAGTTGGTTAACTCTCCCCAACAAATGCTGAACCATAATAACAAGTTGTGTCTGATTTGCTGCTAAAGCCTTCAGCTCATTTGACACATCAGTACTTGTTTTTGATGAGTTCCTGTGACCCACCATTTCCTCCTTCTTGAAATTCACAGACTTAGTCTGATGTTTATCATGAGGAACACTATCAGCTGTTTTCTGATAAACCCCATCCTTCTTTTTGGATTTTGGTGAGGCCTTGGGTTTATCAGTTTGAGATGACTGTGGTACAAACTTGGTCTCAAACTCATTTTTCATTTTATTAATCTCTTCTTTAATGAGCTTATCTCTGTTGAGTTTGGAACCCTTTTTGTACCAGCATTCATCAGATAGATGATTGAATTTACCACATATTTCACATGGCTTATTCTTCATCTTGGATTGATCAACTGCTGAAGTGGAAACTACTGAAGGTGTGATCTTCAGTACTTTCCTCCTTTCAGTACTTGTGTTAAGTACTGAAGGATCGGTAACAACTGAAGACTTGTTCTTCAGCTGTTCTCTATCCGTCCTGAAAGACCGTATGATAGATTCCTCAGCAGTTGTTAATCCTTTTATTTCAGCAGATTTGAAATGCTTTTCAGATGTTGTGACTTGCCCTTCAGTACTTGGAGTACTTTGAGGGACAACATCTGAATTGCTCAGCTTCATGTGTTTATCAGCATTTAAACCATCAGGCAATTGATTTGCTGAGATCTTAACACTGACTTCATCCTCTAATTTTGTATTATCATTTGAGGATGAATCACATGATGATGTGGTTTGGAAATTACTTTCACCTTCAGATTTTACTATTGATTTTGAAGTAAAATCAGTAGGTGGTGCAGTATGATTGTAACCTATTCCAAACTTCACATTTGAAGCTGTTTGCTTGCTGAGAAGCATTTCAAATCCCTTGCAGGATGTTACCCAGCGGTCACACTCAACTTGGGTAGCTGCAAGTGTCTCTTTGAGACTTCTGTGGTTCTCAAGTATGACCTCTACCTTAGCCTTTTCATCATTAAGTTGGCATTTAAGCTTGTAAATCTCATCATCTTTGTCATTAAGAGCAGACTCATACTCAGCTTTTCTTTTGGAAATAGTTTTCTCAAGCTCAAGATTTTGATTGATTAAAGCTACATTTGCCTCTCTAATAGAGACAAAGGCAGCTATGCATGATTCAGAACATAACTTGGCTTTAGCCTCAGAAGATACCTGGGTTACCTGTGAAGATGATGCATTGGAGCAGGAACCCTCAGTAGACTCCAGGGCCATGAGAGCAAGATTCCCAAAAGGATGTTCACCACCATGTTGACCAGCACCAGCAAATAATTGCTCATTGAAACCAGAAAGATCATCTGGTAAGCTGCTCCAGTCAACAATCCTGGTGTGAAGAAGCTGTGATGAGGTTGAGATTGTGATGGAGATGGTTGAGGCTCAGGTAGGGCTTGAGGTTGTTGTGCTATAGGAACTTGAACTGGATTTGGCTGTGGCATGTAATAGCAGGGATATGGATATGGCATTGGACCCTGAGGGACAAAATATACAGGAGATTGAGGTTGTGAGTGATGACCAGAACTAGCAGGATGTTGCCCTTTGTTTTGTGAACTATTGCTTGGAAAGGTCACAAAGGGTGCAGAGGAGTTAGATCCAGTTGATCTACCTCTCTTGCAAAGTGCCCAAGCCTGTGGCATTTGTGACACCTCAACTTACTCTTGTCAAAACCAACTTTGGTTTTGCCAGAGAGTCCTGGAAATTTCCTACCAGTTCTCTTGTAGAACTTTTGAGATCTGATATTGATCAAGGCCATTTGGCTCAAAATATCCATCTCTTCTAAATCATCATCAGCAATACCCATCAAATCATCCATGATAAAGCATAAATTATCACTATTACACCCGAATGACTGTCAACACCAGCAAATGCATGATCAGAACTGTTTGAAGAGAAATCTATATGCTCATCATAATGGCTTTCTGATCCAGCATATTCTGACTCATGACCGACCAAGGCAGTGTTCCCTGGTACAAAGTCATCAGTGAGCTTTCCTGATGATGCCAGTTTCCTTTACTGCTCTATCTCTCTTTCAAATGTAAGCAGTTTCCCATGGAGTTGGGTGAGAGATAGGCTATCCAGATTTGCACTGGAGCGTAGGACAATGGTGTATGTGTCCCATCTCTCAGGCAGTGATCTGAGGAATCTGTTGTTCATCTGGCTGTTAGTATACTCATGCTTGACCATTTTCAGCTCAGAGATCAAGCAGGAGAAACGCTCAAACTGTTGAGTCAGTGTCTCACCCTTCCTATGAGAGAATGTCTCATATTGTTGGGCGAGGATTTCTCTGCTGTTTGCTAAGACCTCATCAGTTCCTCCGAATTGTTCCTTCAAAGCATTCCAGAGGTCATGAGCAGTTTCATGATGCATTAGCCCAGAATAGATTTCATTAGGCAGTGCCATGGCCAGAATTCCATGGGCTTTAGCATCAATCTCAAACAGTTTACGATCTTCATCTGAGTATTGCCCCTTCTTCTTCGGAACCATTTGGTTGGTCTCCGGATTGTTCACCATAGGCTTGTGTGGACCGTGAACCACAGATGTCCAACAACCTGAACTGTTAACAAACAGGTGATGGAGCATTCTTCGTTGCCATATGTTATACTCACCCCTAACCAGCATCGGAGGCTTGGTTGAGGAGCCAGTATTATGAGGGTCGTTAGATGGAGTAGTCATTCTCAGATTCAAACCAATTCAATCAAGTTTCAACAGATTTAGCACAAGAACACAACAAACTCAGTATGAACCAAGAAGAAACTCAAATTGAATAACCAGAAGCAGCAGAAGATCAATCTCTATAACCAATTCTTGCAAATATGCTAATTCGATCAAACTTTAGATATCGAAATAGCAGTTTCAATGATCAATTGTTAAACCGATCAATGATTAACCCGCTCTGATACCATTTGACAGGATCAGCGATCTAAGTTTGATCAATTAGAGTTGAATCGCAGCGGAATTAGAACAAGAATTAGACAAATATAGCAAGAACACAATAGATATTCAATGGAACAGTACACGGTTATAGAGAAAGAGGGTTTTCTGCAAAAGGGATAATATCATTCATGCACAAATGTTTCGGTATGGCGGCCGCTAAGCTTCACTAAGCTGCGCTAAGCTGCACCGGATACAATTAGGTCAACATTCCTTATATAAAGGAATGTGACGTCTGCTGATGTCACTTGATAGTGACATTTAACAGAATTATTACAAACAACTAAAAGTAAGCAAACAACTGAGAATGTTCACAACAACTGAGAACATCTCAGAGTATGCTAAGTACAAGATGAAACTAAAACTACTGAAACTACAAGTACTGATTACAAGAAACATAAAACTACTAAAAGGAAACCATCACAACTACTGAAGAGGTCTTCTTCAGCTGTTGTGACAACATCTAAAACTTGGTCTTCAGTCTTTGTCTTCAGCTTTTGTCTTCAGACTTTGTCTTCAGTTCTTTAGCTTCAGACTTTGTCTTCAGCTTTTTCACTTCAGACTTTGTCTTCAGCTCTTTCACTTCAGACTTTGTCTTCAGACCTTGTTATCAGTTGATGTCTTCAGCTGTTGCAGACTACTTCAGTTGTTGTAATGTCCGTGGGACTTAAAGGTTTTTCTGATCAGGCTCATTGGTTCTTTTGGTCCAACACTCTCAAAAGAATCCATAGTGATTAATTGTAAATTTTCATAAGAGCTTTTATAGCAAAACATTTATGAGACAACTCGTATGTCTCAAGATAGAATTTATAACTTAATGTACATAGTTTCTAAGTGTGAAAAAGTGATGAATTGACTCACAAACGGAGGACAAACTCTAATGTGAATTGAATGTGGAACCCATAACAGTTTATCACTAATAAACATAAAAACATGATAAACAGCATGTCTAGTTGTTTCCATACTCTTGTTTGGTTTTAAGTGGACAAACATACTTGCAATCAGGACTAGAATCAGGTCATATTTCAACAATCATCTCAATCAGGAAGAAGTTTAGTGTCACAGTATGATCTCATTATATGTTTTTATAAGCATGTACATATTTTTAATTCAATTTTGTTACTTTTAGTTTATTTATTGTGTGTAATCTTTGGATTGTCATGTGCCTTTCATGCTATTTACTTTATAAATTTATGATGAATGCAACACTTTATCATTAATCACAAATTTAGGGGGAGTAGTTAATACATGAAATTTATGAAACATAAAAGGTGAATTCAATGATCCAAATTCAAATGAAGGAATTGGAACTTGAGCACTAACTTGGCTGAAGGATACATGAACTTGCATAAAATATAGTATGCATAAATTGTCATGAAAACAAAATCAACAAGGTCCAATAGCAATAAATGGTTCTATCAGTTGAATAGGACCATACAATCAAAGAAGTTAACTTTGTATTTGCAGCATCAGCAGAGGCTACAGTACATTTCCCTATTCAGTAGATGCTACAGTGCGAAAAAGGAATATGACCATCCGTAGATTGGTAACCTACGGATGTGGTAGTATTAAAAGTATAATAGTTCCATAGACTGGCAATCTATGAAAATTCAAATTATACTTCATCAAAAATCAGATTTAATTATAAGTCATTCGTAGATGACTACGGAAGAACTAAAATATGTGGAAACAATAAAATCGGTAATACGGATAGGGGGTCCCAGCTCATTTAATAAATGAAATTAATATATCCGAGGGAGTCTAAATGTTCTTTTTGATTTGTCAATTCCATTCACTTTTTCAGAACATCTTTTTCAACCTAGAAAAACATTCAGATAAACCCCCGTCCGACAATATTCAAAATTACCAATAACCTTTAAACATTGCTTGATTCTTGATCTCTGTTCACTACAAGTTCAATAATATCAAGGTAAAATATATCAAATCCGAAATTATGAACTAATTGATTCATCATTTCTGTGTCTAAACTCTTCGTATACTTAAGTGTGATGATTTTGCTCTAACATAATTTTCTTCATTCTTATGAAAGATGGCTAATCGTTTTACAAGAGATCACAATGTATGTGCATTCTTAAATCCTGACGAACTTGTAGCAGAAGGATGTCGAGATATCATCAGATACCTACGACGATCCAGGCTTTTCTATGCTTTATCAGCAGAGCCTGTGATTCATCAAGCACACATCATTGATTTTTGGAATTCAGCTTGAATAGAGCAAGTTGGAGAATCTGAGATGATAGTTGCTAAAATCAAGAATGAAAGGATGAGAGTTGATGAACAAACTATCAGAAGGGCACTTTAACTGGGAGAACAAGAAGTTGGTAACCCGGATGTTTTTGAGAATGAGTAGATAGAGAAAGTGTTCTATCTGATAGGATATGATGGTGACTTTGACAATGGTGAGATAAAGAAAGGGAGATTGTGCAAGCCATATAGATTCTTATGTCACACATATTTAAAGTGCATCTCCAACAGGAAGTCTGGGCTTGATAGATTCTCAAGGCACATTTCATCTGGCATTATTGGCATTTTTGAGGGAAGGACATACAACTACTCAAAGTACATTTTCAGTAGTCTGTGTGATCACATCAAAGTGCAAAAGGCTGATAAGATGTACATGTTTCCAAGGTTTATGCAACTAATCATTAATGGTGAATTGCCTGGGATAGAAAGAGAAGGTGATGTGTTTGTTCAAGCACATCTGGGGAGATCTGTACTGAATAAGATCAGTGGAAAATATGAAGGAGAAGATATGCCAATGTTTGCACATGTGGCAGATGCTAATGCCAACATTCCACCAGAACTGATGTGGGAAGATCAGCAAGATAGTCAATCTACTGATGCTGAGCAAGACTTATCTCAACATTCCACTCCTCAATCTCCCATACATCACCATCATCAATCTACACAAATCCAATCTCCAGCCAGTCAACACACCCAACCAATCTCTCCAAATTACCCTCAATCACCCATTCATCAACAACCTCTAACTCCACAAAATCTATCACCTGAGAGTACTCATACAGAACCTATCTCGGTTACTCAATCTCAAAACTCAGTACACACTGGTGAGATTGAGTTAGTATCTCAGGCAAGTACCATTCCTCTCACAATCACCAGCACACAAACCCCTGTCATGTCTAACCAAACTGAACAAATATCTCCAATCATTGATCCTCAACAACAACAACAACCTGATCAAGATAAAATAGATCAAGCAGTTGAGTGTATTTCAAGCTCAGCAAGTATAGCTCCTGCTGTAGGCAATGAGGTTGAGATTGCTGGATAACATCAAGAAGGTGAAGAAGAAGCTAACTATGTTGATGTTATAGCCTATCATGATGATGACCTGGAAGATGATGATATAGATGTAAGCAAAAGTTATCTGGTTGCTGAGTATAACAAACTTATTATCAAATCAAACGAAAGGTTGGAAAGAATTAGGGAGCTCAAAGGAATGTTAAAAGAAAAGGAGGCGCTGATGAACAAACAAGAATCTAGACTGATCAGATTAAGAGAAGATGCTCAAACCAATAATGAAGTAATTGATGCATTGAATGAGCTGGTTGAAGAACTTAAAGACTCTGTGAAGCATGAGATGACTGAAAAAGAGAAGTTCATGTTGGAAGTTGAACAAGCAAACAACTCTCTCACTGCTCAATCTATTTTGTTGAAAAGGAAAGATGAACTATTGATGAGCTCAAGATGAAAATTTGTGCACTTGAATCAAATGTTGCTTCATCAACAAAAATAAAAGAATCTACTGAAGCTCCAAAGCAAATCATTCAGTACTCAAGAAAGAGGAAGTATTTGGGGTATGTAGAGAAAGAGGTGATTAATGTTGAAGATTCACCAAAAAGATCAAGGCCTACAACTCTAGAGCACACTTCTTCAGTGGATGTTTCCAATCTAAAGACTAAGTCTCATGCTGAAACTGAGAGTGATGCTGAATGGGATGAGATTACTAAAGATGAGTCTCCCAAAGAACAAAAAGAATCACAGGCTGATGACCAACTGTCCATCAAAGACATATTGGAAGAAAGGCCTGAATCAACTATGTTTATGACCCTGATCAATCATGGGTTTCCGTATGACATGGTTGAGAGAATGAACATGACAGAAATGAAGAAAGCACTGAAGGAATTTGAACTAGCAAGCTTCATGATTCCAGATTGTGATTATGAAACATTCTCAACCTTCCAATCAATTCAAAGAATAAAGAAAGAACTAGGCCATTATGATACAGCAAAGCTGAACAAATACAATATGACTTGTTGGTTACAAAGTCATAACTACAAGATACATGAGCTGAAAGGAAGATCATTGGGAGGGCTTAAAAGGATGATGGAGCATGTAATGAAAGTTGAGCTTGAAACTGGTGTTAAATTCCGGACTGAAGCTCCAAATCCAGCTGCTGAGCATCATAACAAAGTCCCTGTTGAGCCTGTCACTGTTGAAAGTAAAGACCAGCATAAAGGGAAAGATAAACTGATTAGAGAACCAAGAGAAGTGATACCTAGCAAAGTATGGCCACTTCAAACAACAGTCAGAGAAATAACTGAACAGAAGTCTACCTTGATAGAGTTGTTTGATCACCTCACAACTCCCAACTCTGTGGAAGACAACAGGATTATGGCCTAGAAATATGATCAAGAGTGGGATTGTGCAGTCATAAAGAGATCATCTAGAAGGGTGTAGTACTTTCATGATTTAGAACAAGTCCTGTGCATGCCTGAATGTGACATCAGAGATCTATAAAGCCTAATCATCACTAACTACCTAATTCACCCAAGAGGAAGAGACTTCTCTGTATTTGTGGGTAAGTTAAAGACAAAATTCAGAAATGATATGCTAAAAGAAACTAGGAGAGAGGATGATGAGCACAAAAGAAGAATAGAGAGAATGAAAAGATCAAAATCCAACCCCTCTACATTGGTAGATGACGAGTTTCTAAAGAGGGTTGGATACCAAAACAGGAAGGAAGCAACTACTAAAAGCTTTGATGGTAATCAATATACATTACCCATAACTGAATGGGGATATGTTGAGAAAACAAAAGAGTTGGTGCTGCTGAGGAATGCTGAGAACAAAAGAGGTGATCGAATCAGGATCTTTGATCCAGTGGAAATCAAGCTACTCCATCCCAACTACACTTCATACTTACATGACAAATTCTTTCCAAAGCTGACTGATGAAAGAGCTCAGAATGATCTATGCCTACATGTTCATATGATTCAAGTGATTGATAAACTGCATGCCAAGGCTTACAAGAGAAGAAGATATGAGGTAGGGATTTTGAGAGGATCAAACATCAAGGAAGTGAGTGAGCTGAGGATCTCAGAGCAAGATGAGTTAGAGATAGTCCACAACAATAATGTTTTGGAAACTCTTACAACTAAAGAAGATGTTTTGGGTCTTAGTTTTGAAACATTACAAAAGATCAGCAAAATGAAGATCAACTACAAGTATGATGATCAGAAGACTGCTGTCTCTTACTTCTATAACAAAATTATAGCAAGAGTGAAAGATCTTTCAGTTTTGAAGAACTGATTACAAGTTTCTAAGCCTAAGGGGGAGTATTGTTAGATCTAGGAATAATAGGTCTAGATCATTTTGTATAGGCTCAGAACTTTAATCAATTCATGTAATGAATATTTGTAATTCATTATGTATATATATAGGTTAACCCATATGTGCATTGTTTTATGTGTATGATTACAGGTACAAACATTATACTTAGTCAATTTGTGAAATTGACTGTGTGAAAAACATCTACGGGTGAACATTTTTGTTCTTCCGTAGATATCTTTCTTGCAAGACATTCATCAGAAGATCTTCTACGGATGAACATGGATATTCACTGAACACACAAAGTAGCTGCGGAAGACCAAGTAGCTGCGGAAGAATAAAGTAGCTACGGAAGAACAAAGTAACTACCGAAGAACCAGACACGTAAATCATACAAGTGTTTCTAGTCAACAAGTCAACAAGTCAACAGTTCAATCACAGACTCCAAGAGATTCGTTGTTTCCTTAACAGAAACATGCGTGTCTATAAATGTGAGTTCTAGGTTTCATATCAAGTACACAGAAATAAACGGCAACAAATATACCATCACATCGTTTCGTACGATCAAAACAAACCCTAGCAGCCGTCACATCAACACACCATAAATCATAAACGCAATCATTGCATAGAATTTTGTTAGCAATTATTATTTGACTCTTTGTAATCATTAATTGGTTTTAATGAATTACGTTTGATTCAAATCATTGTTCTTTTCATATTGTTGATATCGTTTGATCATTTATTGTTTATTTTCTCTGGCATCGATATTTATTTATTGATCAACTAAACAACGATTAATGATAATTCCGCAATCATTAATTCGAAACCAATCTAACATTGATAATTCCTGATTGCGATCCTTGGATTCATAGACCTCTCATTTCTCTCCCGCTTCACATTTCCTGACCAACTCTTCTTCTTTGCCCCCTCAATGGGCTCATCAATCATCACATCATCATAAACTATCCCACTCAACTCCATCAAAGACTTGAAGGTCTTCGGCCCGCTTGCCTTCACATACGTCCTGACCTTTGAAGGCAAACCCTGCATATAACACTTCATCCTCCTCTCCTCTGTACTCACCAGGTGAGGCACCAACCTTGCCATCTCGTTGAAGCGAGATGTGTACTGCCTGTGGGTCATATTCCAGCTTTAAAACCCAAAAATTCCTTTTCCACCCTGTCAATCTCATTCTGAGGGCAGAAATTTTTCATCACCATCTCTTTCAGGTCATTCCACTTCAAGTTCTTAAACTCAAGAGGGTCTTTATTTTGCTTGATGGTGTTCCACCAATGAATAGCTTCATCAACAAATGAGTGAGCTGCGAACTTCACTGCCTGGTCAGCCCTACATTAACTGATCTCAATCACTGCTTCCATCTCAGACACCCACTGGAGAGTGGCAATAGCACCACCCTTGCCATCCAGGGATGGAGGATTGCACCCCTTCAAGATGTGATACGAACACCCTTTAGGTAAATCCCCATCAGTTTCATCCTCCTCGTCCTTCCCATCCTTCCCCGAGCCTTCTTCGGTACCTTCACTATCTTTCTTGCTAGCTTTGTTCTTTGCCTCCAACATCCACTCCTTGGTTACCTCCTTTATGTCCTCAGTCATGATCGAAGGCATGATGTCCTGAAGGACCTTGTGGACCTCTTCGGCGATAGCCTCCCTGACAACAGGCTCCATCAGCACCTCCTCAGTCGTCTTCTTTTGGTTCCTGGTGACTGGTGGTCTACCCCTACCACTACGAGCACCTCCTAGAGTAGCTTTTCTTCCAGCCATAGCTTGCTATAAGATACAAAAGGCTAACATTATCATTCCAGGTAATAGTTCAGATCATGTTAAGTAAGGTAAGTTTCTAATGACAGTGGCGAGTTGTAACTAACTACTTACTTTACTCTTCATGCCCTAAACGTTTCCTATCCTGAGTCACATCAGCTCTCAATCTCACTAATAGCACTATAACCTCAAGGAACCTCTAATAGTCGTAACCTTCCTAGCATGGAACTACTGGCACTGGCATCCCTTAATCGATCCCATTCTCAGTTCGAGTCTAGACATCGGAGTGTCTAAATCTCTCAAACTATGGCTTTGATACCAACTTGTAAGGCCTCGTTCCTTGAAACCCCATAGTTGGATTTGGAAATCAGAAACACAAGTTCTCGAACATCAGATTACATTAATATACGCAGCGGAACGTACAAAAATTTCGATCGTTAAACATTTACATCAAAAGATCACTTTAACTATCTAACTAAAGCTCTATGCCGGGATGCCAGACTCGATCATGTGCCAGGTAGCTGTCTTCCATCCATGCCAAGCTCACCCCCAAAAATGTATAGCATACCTGTCAATCTAATATGCATACAAAAGTCAGCGACGCTGAGTGAGCTCTAGATTTACTATAACAAAACTGTATCATATATTGACATCACAAAAACTTTAACCTCGTTCATCATCAACATCGTCATCGAACTCATTCGATAACCAAACTTTAACGTTAGCTTTCCCTTTATCATTTTCTTTATTGTTACGTTACCCCTACAAAATCAATCACTATAGCATCGCGTTACCCATACTTTATCTTTTTACTTTAGCTTAATCGTTTACTTTATCTTTTGAACTTAGCACGAAGCTTAGATCCTTTATCAGGTGAGAACACAACAAATGTCATTTCTCCTTTAGCTGCACGGGCATACCCAAAGTATACCCCTATGTGAGCACACCGATGTGTAGCTCCTATGCGAGAATGCACAAAGCATATCTCCTTTAATGGCACAGGCATACTCAAAGTATACCCCTATGTGAGCACACCAATTTGTAGCTCCTATACGAGAATGCACAAAGCATATCTCCTTTAACAACACGAGCATACCCAAAGTATACCCCTATGTGAGCACACCGATGTGTAGCTCCTATGCGAGAATGCACGAATACAATTCTCCTTTAACGGCACGGGCATACCCAAAGTATACCCCTATGTGAGCACACCGACGTGTAGCTCCTATGCGAGAATGCACGAATACAATTCTCCTATCAGTTGCTTGTAAGACTTCTTTAGCGCTTTAACGTTTTCACAGCTGTGCTTTATCGAGTAACAGTGTAACTGTTCTTTAGCGTTTCACATATGAATTATCATCGTTCTTTAGCCTTTAACTATCATTATATATATTATATATCTACATACGTACATTAATTCATTAGCATTAAGCTCATCATTAAGTCATTATTAACGCATGTTTACGGGGTAACATAACACGTAACAGCCCAAAGTTTTCGCGCGAGAACCCACATTCATGCGAGAACTTCTCACTTCGAGCGACAACTCATCATTCAAGCAAGAACTCATAATTCATGTGAGAACATCATTATTCAAACGAGAACATCATCATTCGTGCGACAACTTTAAAAAAGTAGTCGTTAGCCGTGAAAACTACTTTTCGCGCAAGAACTCGCCTCTCGCGCGATAACTTTTCTGTTGTACACAACTTTATCCACAAGTTATCACTCCTTTAACCACTTTAACACCCAAAACATGCAATAACAGCTATAAACATCATTCTTTAACAAAACATTCGTAAAGTATGCATATTAGCCCCAAAACATGGATAAAACACGTAAAAGAGGGGACTAGAACTCGCCTCTTGAAGTTCCAGCGCAACGACAACTTTCCCTAAACTTTTACCAAGAAAAACTACATAATCATGTGTTTTATACATCAATAATCCATCCTTAGTACATAACACTAGTTACTACACGAGTTACATACCTTAAACACTTCGTTTCTTCACTTTCTATCTCAACGCAGCCGATATCTCTCTCTGGCAGCAGTACTTCTCGCGTGAAACTAGGGTCTGGCTGGGTGTTCTCAGCTATTTATACCCATCTCAAACTTTTCGCCAGACTTCTCGCGCGAGAAGTTCCTGTCGCATGAAACTGTCCTCCACACGAGAACTTCATGACTCGCGCGAGAACTCAACCTCTTGCGCGAGAACTTTGCCTTTAATAAAAAATTCGAGGCGTTACAGTTTTCAAATACTAGAAGATTACATCCTTTTGAGAACTCCTTATCAAAACAACACATATATTGTTGATATGAATATAGTTTCAGAATCAACCCTTTAAACTTGTTTATTATCAAAAGCATTAGAAGATGTTTCCTAATTATGGCACAAGTGATTGGGACACTCTAACTTTAACAGAATGAATCAATTGGTTAAAGGTGACCTAGTAATAGGTCTACCTTAAAATAATTTTTTCTGTATAGACCACTTCTCTACATGTCTAAAAGGCAAACAACATAGAGTGTCACATAAGTCTATGTTAGTAAATTCTAATCAAACACCATTCAAATTGCCTCATGTGGACCTATTTGGCTTAATAAATGTTTTGAGCATAGGCAAGAAGCAATACTTCCTTGTGATAGTAGATGATTACTCCAGATTTAGATGGGTATTCTTTCTTCTACACAAGTCAGAAATAGCAGAAATCATCAAATCTTTTATCACTAAAATTGAAAATCAATTATATCTTTAAGTCAAAACTTTAAAAAGTGATAATGGTACTGAATTTAAGAATGGCATTATTTCTTACTTTTGTGCAGAGAAAGGGATAAGTCAACAATTCTGTGTAGCAAGGACTCCTTGGCAGAATGGACTTGCTGAACGGAGTAACAGAACATTAATAGAAGCTACTTGATCCATGCTAGCAAATTCTCTATTGCCCATATCATTTTGGGTAGAAGCAATAAACAAAGCTTGCTACATACAAAGCAGAACACTAACTATCAAAGAACACACTAAAACTCCTTATTAATTAATGTTTAAAAGAAAGCATTTTATTGGATTACTTAAGACGTTTGGTTGTTGTATCTATATTAAACACCAGATAACATCTATCAAAGTTTGCTCCAAAAGAAGATGATGGGTTCTTTGTTGGATACTCTGGAAGCTCCAATGCTTATATAGTATACAACCCAAAACTGAACATAGTGGAAGAAATGACTAAGGTTGTATTTATGGAACATTCTTTCACTAAGAAAGTCATTGGATCTGACTGGTTTTTTGGTATTGATTCACTAACAAAATCATTTGACACACCTTATTTTGATGTTTCAGGTACCAATGAAGATATTGAATATCCCATGGTTCTACCAACAAACATTGATGTTCCATTAACTGCTGATCCTCCAAGGAAAACAACCATTAATCCTTTAAGTACAACAGTTACAACTCCACCAGATCAAACAAACACCCCATCATCATCAACACTTATGACCAATCAACCACAAGCTTCAGTTGATCCTCAACCAAGCAAGCAAACAAGGTCATATCATCAAGACATAGCTAAAGAAGATGATGATTATCATTCACTACTAGACACACATCATGAAGATGAAATCCTATATTTCTTCCATGATTCCCCCAAACATTTCGTGACAGTCCACAACCAAACGACCCAACCACATCCAATACTCTTGCTCAACCATCAACACCTGACCTAACAATCAACAATCTTGATTCAATAATCCCTGTTAATCAGACTAAAATCACCAGAGCTCACAAATATCATCCATTAGAAAACATCATAGGTGACCTCAATGTCAGATTGACAAGAAGTCAATCTGATACAGCACACATTTGCTTGTTCTCTTGCATTCTATCTGAACCTAAAGGCTTAGGAAATCAATTGAAGAAGATCAAGATCAAAGTCACACGAGAACTTGAAGTATCCATGCGAGAACTATTTTGTTTAGTATAAATAGTTGTTTTTGATGTAATTTAGATAACTTTTATAATTATCCTGATTTCACACTTACTTGTAATCATTCCAAATCAGAGAGCAATACAATCAAAGTTTATTGATATTTGTGTTTATCTTCTTACTTGTTCAATCTTCTTACCATGAGT
This sequence comes from Flaveria sonorensis, assembly GCA_025506505.1. Classification (NCBI taxonomy): domain Eukaryota; kingdom Viridiplantae; phylum Streptophyta; class Magnoliopsida; order Asterales; family Asteraceae; genus Flaveria; species Flaveria sonorensis. Next base: position 27,689,363 of record CM046439.1, on the reverse strand, counting down.
GATTATATTCGTCGTTTTCCTTATGAGCTCGATTTTATGTGTTATTGTTGATCCTTACAATAGGTATCAGAGCTTGGTATGCTCTAGATCGATTGGATTGAAGATTGACAGGTTTGTGAAGTGTTCTTGAGCTACAAGTCCGAATTCCTTTGAAGATTACTTGATTTCTGATGTTTGTGATCATTATTAAAGATGTTAAGAGCTAAAATTCATTTGATTGAAGTTGTGATGGTGTCTACTTGATTAATTGAGCTAAATTGAATCAAATTAGAGACAATTCGGGTCATAAATTGAACCTAAATCACTAATTTGAAGTTTAATCACTTAATATTGAACAATTTGGTGAAAGTTGATGTTGGAAACCTCGAGATTATGCAAATTCAATCATGTGAAAAGTTGGTTCTCGTACGCGAAAACTTTGTATTTTACGGGAAAAGTTTACATTTTGCAAAAGTTTGTTGGAAAAGATTCCTTTCGTGTGAAAAGTTCAATTCTTTGCAAAATTCAGTTACACAACTATCTGCGCGAAAACTTGTTGCGAGAAACTGTTGTGAATAGTGTTGTTTAAGACTGTTCGTGCGAGAACTTTAAGTTTCAAGAATTTTTGAAAAAGTTTAACTCCTGACTTTCAGAAATGGCAAATTTGAAAAACATCACTACTACTCTTAACCTTGACAATGAGATTGGCACAAGTACAAAACCTCCAAGACTTCTTAGCGAAGAAGATTATCTCGATTGGGTTTATAAATTCGAGAATCATGTCATATACACAGTTCCCGGGATGATGCGGTCAATCAAATAAGGATGTATATGACGAGGGAGAGTTGGTACCTAAACCAAAACAATTATGGGATGAAGAAGATATGAAGAAACTTGAACTTTATGACAAAGCGTATGATACAATCACAATGGCACTTACTACTGAGATAGCCAAGTAGTTTAAGGATTTCTGAAGAGCTAAAGATTTATAGGATGTAATGGAGGAACAGATCATGGGTAACAAGGACATGAGGGAAACCCGAAAGGATACGTTAAACCAAGACTTTAACATGTTTAATCATGTGCTGGGTGAGACATTGGAGGCTCAAATGTCCAAATTTTTTAAACTGATAACGAAAATGAAAAGTGCAGGAATTACATTGGAAAATATATCTGTTAACAAGAAGCTCTTAAACTTGTTGCCTTATAGCTGGAACAACAACTGCACCACTGTCAAAAGAACAAAAAAACTGTTTACATTGTCTCTTAGCGACCTGATATCCACTATTAAGTCATATGAGATGAATGACAAACAGGGAGCTATAAACCATTTAAATACCATAGGAGTTGAAGCATCTACACTGTATGCAAAAATGGCTAGTAATCCTAATTACTATGTCAGCTACTCCCAATTATATCAACAACAATTAGCCAATTCTGTTATTCCAAATGTCAAAGAAACATCCATGCCTTAGTTTCAAGCCTCTAATCAAAACCAATTCTCTCCTATGCAGCCTCAATCTCAAATTTGGTTTATACACATAGTCAATTCTCACAACCTACTCAACAAGCTTTTGTTGTTAATTCCCACCCATCCAAGCAAACAATCCAAATTGCTAAAGAGCATCTAGCTCTATTCCCAACCTTTATGAATAGCTACGAAGCTTTCATGGCCGGAAGACTAAGTGCACCTAACATCTTAGTTGATGACTTGCAACAAGTCAATCTTGATGATGTTGAAGAAAACGACATTAAGTACCAAATGGCAATGGTGGTGTACTGGGCTAAAAACGTTTCTAGGAGAACGGGGAGAAAGATGTTTGGTTTAAACAACTCAAGTACGATAGGGTTTGACAAAACAAGCATAAGATGTTACAACTATGATAAACCAGGTCACTTTGCTAGAGAATGTACTAAAGGAAAGACAAACCAAAATGATAGTGGCAAGAAGATAGTAATAGTGGAGGTTGAATCAAAGGGGGATAAGGCAAGCTCTTCAAATAACAAAGTATTGATTTTTCAGACCAATGGAGAGTATGATTGGTCAAGACAGATGGAAATCTTGGATATTAAGTTATCTATCGCTTTGCTAGCAGAAATTTAGAATGATGAAGAGAGTGTTAATGAAAACATATTTGGTGAGTTTGTTTCTGATGATCTACTTAATAGGATCTTTACTTAAGAAGAAGTTAAGAAGGATGAAGAGGTACTTAATGAATCTGCTGTTGAGACTACTCCAGCACAATCAATGAAATCTGAAGATGGAAAGGAAGGAATTAAAGAAGAAGCTGTTGAGAATACTCCAGCTGTGGTTGAAAAGAAAGTGAATGCCATTGAGGAAACTCCATCACCTGCTCATAATGATATTGACAATGCTGTTGAGATTACTCCAGTAACTAAAGGAGAAGAGGAAGTTGTTTTGAATGCGTTTATGGTAAAAGTCATACCAGAAGAGTCTACTAAGCATGAAGAAACATGTAAGCTATACACTAATCTTTGTTCAAATACATACGTAGAAAAGATTCAAAGATACAGAGTTCACAACGAACACTTGATCTTAGATGTTGAAAAACTTCAATATCAAGCTCGTAAAAATAAAAATGATGAGAAGATTTTTAAAGAAAATATAGAAGGATTAAACAACAATTTACAAATCAAAATTGAATCTTCATGATAAGGATTTCAACATCAATGATTTGGAGACACTTAATAATAAACTATCTTTAGTAATCAACAACCTTAACAGTGAACTCTTATCTACGAAATTAACAGTTGAAAAGTTTGAGTTATCTTCAAACATGGTTGAAGGTACAATCAAGTCTCAAATGACTTAAAAAATTAATGGTGGTAAAAGTGGAGTTGGATATTCTAAGATTGCACCACCAACTAATCATGATTATACATGTTTACCTTCATCCATTACTAAATCAGATGAAGAACTGACCTATGGTTTAGGTTTTCAACCAAATTCAAACTTAATACCTCCAGTCAATGTTTCATTGACCGTTGACCCGGTCATAAAAACTGAAATTAAAATTAATAATGATAATTCTTTTGAAGAAAGTGTGAAGAGAGACGAGTTAGTTGAAGAATGGGAAAGTGATGATGAAATAGTTTTTATGGATAATGATAATAAATTTTGTAATGAAAAATCTTCATGTAAATGATTACTTGTTACAAATGAAATTTATGATATTTTTGTTTCTATAAATGATTGCTCAAATATATCTAACAAACAATAGTAATTAAAATCAAAGATTCTTCATAAAGACAATGAAAGAAAACATGTTACAACATCGAAAATTGATTTCAAGAATAGATTTGTTTCCAAAGGCAACATAAATAAGGAAGATTATATTTTTAAGGAAACAAATGCTTGTTTCTTTAAAAATAAATCCCCTATTACTGCTAACTCTATGAAACAAGATGTATGTAAATCAGGTTTCAAGGAAACTAGTCCTATTCCAGTACCTATGATTCAAATGTTAAAGCTACTATGCATGCCTCATCGGCTTCAGAAATAAATCAATCTGTTAATTAAAATACCTCAATTCTTTCGGATTCAGCTAGAAATGTTCTTAAGGAAAGAAAGAAATGAGAGACTGTTAAAGAATCACAAGGCTAAGGAAATACTAAAGCCAGATTCTATGATAATTTTGGTGGTTATCATAAACAGTTCGAGAGAAATACATGAGTATAGAATGTGTATCATAAAATGCGTTGTTATGTGTGTGGCATGGCAAATCATATGCCTAGAAATTGCATTTATCAACATCAATAAGCAAACAAATATTTCATAACTCAATTTCAAGCAATAGAAAACAATTCTTTTTAAATGCAATATTAAACAAGAATACAAATCAGTCAAATACTTTTATTAACAAAAGAAATGTCCAAATAAATACTGATTTGAATAAAGGAAATTTAGTCAAGAAATCTATACATGTTGATGAAAGCAATCCTATTCTAGTACAAAATACATTAAAGAAAATTGTTAAAACCTTGATCAAACCAATTCAAAAATGGAAGGTCAAAGAAAAACAATCAAAGCCTGATATTGTTTAAGATTATGTTTTCAATGATAAAAGAGATATGATATTAAAATCTGTATCATATTTGGATGATAACAATGTGCTCAAGTCAACAATGGCTTGAGTTCCTAAAATTGAATAATCTCGTTCATATGTGCAGGAACAACCAAGAAAAGTTATCAATATCTTTTTGCATGTTGACAGTGGTTCTTCTCGACACATGACTGGTAATATATCTCTGTTAAACAACGTGCAAGCTTACAACAGAGGATATGTTATTTTTGCAGGAGATAGAGGTGGTAAAATTACAAAGAAAGGTACAGTGTCTAATGGTGTGTTAATTTTTGAAGATGTCAATTTTGTTAAGGAATTTAAACATAATTTGCTAAGTGTCTCTCAAATTGGTGACAAAAAGTATTCAACACACTTCACTGATAAAGAATGTCTTATTTTAAAACCTGGATTTGTAATTCCTGATGAATGGATTCTTTTAAGAACTTCAAGAGACAAAGACACATTCTTACTTGATATGAAAGGTTCACATTCATTTGTAACTGCATCTTGTTTATTATCAAAGGCCACGAAAAGTGATTCAATGTTATCGCATCGTCATCTTGGCCGTGAACATCAAATATACAAACAAGTTTTTTAGAGGAAATCATGTTGTAGGCTTACCATTAAAAGAATTTCATCTTACTGAACATTGTCTGTCATGTTTAAAAGGCAAACAACATGAACTTCCTTATAAATTAGTTGCTCATACTAAAATTGAATCAATTCTCTAACTGTTACACTCAGATTTATTTGGTCTGGTAAGTGTTTTGAGTTTAGGACGTCATGCATATTGTTTGGTTATTACTGATGATTTTTCTTGATTTACTTGGGTTTTATTTTTAGAAACTAAGGATGAGAAGCCTTATTTGCAAATAAAGTTCATTAGTCTAGTAGAGAATTAGACTAACAAAACCATCAAGTGCATTTGAAGTGATAATGGAATGGAGTTTTGCAATCATATTCTGAGTGAATTTGATGACTCAAAGGGGTTAGCTAGACAAATTAGTTCTGCAGGAACTCCACAACAAAATGGAGTTGCTAAAAGACGAGACAAAACTTTGATTGAAGCAGCCAGAACAATGTTATCAGCAGCCAAAGTACCTTCTTTCTTTTGAGCTGAAGCTGTTAACATTGCATGTTATGTTCAGAATCGTGTCTTAATCAATAAACAACAAAACATGACTCTTTATGAAATATTTTTTAAACATAAACCCAAATTTAAATATTTTAAAACATTTGGATGTTGTTGTACATTGTTACACACTTTTGATTCTAAATCAAAATTTGCTGAAAATGCTGATGAATGTTACTTTGTTGGATATTCAGCTAACAAAGTTACATATAGGGTTTATAACAAAAGGTCAAAACAAATAATTGAGTCATTTGTTATAAATTGGCATGAATCTAACAAAACAGATGCAGGATTTACTCCTTATGCTTCATTAATGAACTTCAAAGTTTATCAAATGGATGTCAAAATTGCATTTTTGTATGGCAAAATGAAAAAAGAAACCTATGTTTGTCAACCACCTGGTTTTGAAGACTCAGACCATCCTGACTCTGTTTATAAGTTAGACAAAGCACTTTATGGCTTACATCAAGCACCTCATGCTTAGCATGCCACAATCACTAAACATCTGCTTGTAAATGGTTATACACAGGGTGCCATTGATCAAACTTTGTTTTCAAGGAAGACTTGTGAGGACTTAATTCTTGTCTAAATATATGTTGATGACATTATATTTGGATCTACCAATGAAGAATTATGCAAGGAATTTGAAGCTGTGATGAATAGGAAATTTGAGATGAGCTCTCTTGAAGAAATTTTGTTTTCCTTAGGTATCCAAGTTAAACAAGATGACCAGGGTAAACTCATACATCAAGAGAAGTATGTTCAAAGTATTCTGGACAAATATAAATATCAAGAATCCAAGATTGCACCAACTCTGATGTCTTCTCGCCCTACTTTAACTCTTGATCTCACGGGTGAAGATGTTGATCAGCATTTGTATTGGTCAATGATTAGATCCCTGATATATCTTACTGCCAGCAGGCCAGACATTATGTTTCCTGTCTGTTAGTGTGCATGATATCAAAGTAATCCGAAAGAGTCTCACATGAAAGCTGTCAAACGGATTTTCAAATACCTCAAGGGCAACCAAAACTTGTCAAACAGTATTGAACATCATGATGAATCATATTCAACACATAAAAACAAAACACATTGACATCCGAATGCATTTTATCCGTGATTGTTTTGATTGAAATCTTATTTATCTTGAACAAGTCAAAACAGATGAAAATATTGCGGATTTGTTTACCAAGGCATTTTAACACTCCTGATTCTACTTTCTTGTTTAATCTCTGGGGATGATTAACCTTGGTTAATGATTACTCTTACACCCTCTTAAAAATATTTTTCTTTTTATTTTTGTTAAAATTATGGGGATAAAATATAAAAATGTGTATCAAAAAAGATTTTGGTCTGAGGGGGTGTAAAGTTTAAAAATTAAAAAATAATAAAAGTTATTTTGTTCAAAAGTTCAAAAATAAATTTTCAAGGTTAAATAAAAATGATAGTACATTTCTTGATTTTTATATATTACATACAAAAGCTTAAAAAGAACTAACTTGGATTATGATTGATGTGTTGATAAACTCGACTTTCAAGAATGAAAAGCACTATGATTGGTGATGCACTGAAATTAAATTCTCTATGACTAAAGTGGGTTACGCATCAAGGTTTTGTGGTAACACTGATATCATGCTAAAATTGACTGAGAGTTACACTCTAGTCATACTCAAGCCAGTTACTTTCTGATTCAGTAACTTTCATGGAGATTATATATATATATATATATATATGTAAAGTTAATAAGATGAAAAGCAAAAACAATAAAAATTGTCAAAAGAGCAAGAAGATGCCAAAAGACCATATAGGAATAAAAGATCCCAATATGCATAATAAAAAAAGATATGTCAAAGACATACTTACTATATGATAATTTTTTTTGATAATATGTTCTGATACAGGAGGCAAAATCAAAAGATGGGGCATGTAAATCTGTTTTGGCATACAAGTCCTAAACGTCTTGCGAGGGCAAAACATAAGTCTGACTGGCTGTTAATAAATCCTAAAACTTGTTAATATTCTGTGTTTAGAAAATTTTCTCAAGATACTTATGCTCTATATAGATATTATAAAAAATAAAATAATCTTAAGAATGCTGATCAGAGGTAAAAGGTTTAAGTCAATTTGGGGTGACTTGAAATTTCAAAAATGTTTTGAAACTGGATAGGGGTTCTACAGGATTTTTGATTGTGGGATCCATTGATTTTATATAAATACTCAAATCATGATAAATATCACAACATATGTGTCAGGTAAAAAATGAAGTCTGAGTTTAATATGGATAAAACATATATACAATCAGCGTAACCAGTCTTATTTTATATAAAGCTGGATGATGTTAATAATCAATTTCACAGAAATATGATCCTTTACTTGAAAATTTACCAAAAATAGTGTAACTTTTAAGTCTAAATTTGTGTGTTTCAACTTGTTTTTGTTTGTGATTGTTTACATTCTGTTTTTTAGTTTAACAAAAGTTTACAAAGTTGAGGGCTTCTAGTTAATTTTTCACACTTGATTAAACATGGTTTTAAAAGTAATAAATCACAAGATCAAATAAATGAACAAAAATTGAAAAGTTAAAAAAGTTCAAATTTTCATAATAAATTGAACTTCTTGCAAGCGAGAAGTTCATTGGGTGCAAAAGGCATCTTGGTGCGAGCACCGACTTCTCGCGCGAGAAGTCACTGTTTATACTTAGTCAAAATTTGTCTAATTGTTGAACTCATTTCATTGATATACTTGTTCATGGTGGTCGTATCTTGATATATTAGTGATTACAAAGATATTTTGATGGTTATTGTTTAGTTTTAAGTGTGTTCGAATAGTAACTGAACATTAAAAGACTAATACACCCAAAATTAAACAAAATTAATCATACGAAACCTTAATAAAAGGCTAATCGACACTTAACAAACATGTATTGGTTGATAAAACACCCTGAAAATGCTTAATTTGAAATCTGAAATTTTGAACTTGTCGTGTGCGAAAAGTATTCAGACGCGATAACTTTCAAATTTAAAAAACTACTCACATGGAATCTTTAACATGTCGCGCAAATAGTTGACCTTTGGTCAAAATAAGTTCATGCGATTAATGATCTTGTCGGGCGAGAAGTAAAATTTAAAATCAAACTATTCGCATGCGATTAGTTTTGTTTGTGCAAAAAGTTTAAATTTTTTTAAATTTCAAAATTTTTCTAAGTCTGGAATTGTTGATTGTGAGTGACTAATTAATGTTTGTTTATAATAATTTTTTAGAAGGCTAGACGTTCCTAATAGACGGTCTCAAGACTTCTTAGTAACGTTCCTGATGATAAAGCTTTATTCAGATCATTGATAACAGTCTCAAGACTTCTTGGTAACGTTCCTGATGGTAAGTTCAGATCTCACAAGTTTACAAGCCAATATAATATATCCAAGAACATATGAACTTCTAAAACTAGACTTTTACCAATTTCGAAGAATCAACGCCCGGCACGCCTAATTCTTCACGATTCAATGCCCAAATCCAAGAATGAAAGATTATTAGGTGATGATTTTGATGTTAGATGATTAATAACAACAAGAACATGAACAAGGAAAGATAAATCATTAAAATAATGGTTTTCTTACTGGAGAAGGTGTAGATGATCAAGTCTTTCACAATAATCAACCTTGAATGCTAGAACATCATCAAAATCAAAGGAATTGATGATTATGCTGATCAATTGGAATGAAGAATAAGAAGAGGATGGATGACGGCGGCTAGGGTTTTCTCTAAAGAGAAAACTTGGAGAGAAAGCATGCAAAAATAAAAGAATAAAAAAAACAAGGGGGAACTCACCCCTTTTTGAAGGAATTCGGCCAAGGGGGGCCATGAGTGGGCCTCCCTGTCCCGTTTCTCGTCTCGTCCAATTCTGTCCTATCTCGATTCGCTTGTCATCAGAATTTAGTGTTTTTAAATTCTACGCGTTAATACGATTCCAACGGACTATTATATGTTATATAAATTATTTAAATTATATATTTTTAAATTAAATTATGTTTATTTGTTAGGCTATAGGCAAAGCCCACATGTTCGATTTTTGTTGCGTTCTTAATGTAAATTTTAATATTTTACGTTTTGTCAAACCTTGATCGAAACCAAAGCACATAATTATCATACTACAATCAGGAAAGTGAACATGTCACCCATCCTAGGCCCATTAGAACATATTAAACCCATAATACGTAGTTCTAGAACTTAACATATCCAAACGCGTCTAATGTACTATACTCAGATCAAGCCCATATTAGGCCAACATCCAAGTCAAAGATCATATTAAGACCATGTCAAAGTCAAGAGTCAAAGTCAAAAAGTCAAAGGTCAACACACAAATTTTGGTGACGGATGTCATAGTATCCCCAGTTGAGAGAATTTCGTCCCGAAATTCAGCTGGAGTTATCAACTGCATTGCCATCCGCAAACAGGTGTGAGTACTTAGTCCTCATTCAAACTTCCCACACAGATAAGATTTAGGTTCTCAGTTTGAACATCTAGTCTTTACGATAAGGATTTTTACTACTTTTCAAAGTTCTAATTTCTTTATCCATAATCTCTACTAGTACGTAGGCATATTAAAATTTACCATCCACTCGAATTTCTTCGACAAGCATATATAGATCTCATCCTCATGAAACTACTTAAGCTTCGACGCATGGAGCGAGACATGTACCTTATTTTGTTGTAACACCCGGAAAATTTTAAAAGACGAGAAAGAAAGTAAAGACGTGCAGACAAAAGAAGAAACACAATTTAACCCAAGTTGAGGGGCTAAATGTGTCAAAAAGGACAAAAAGAATAAAAGTGGGTGTAAAAGGTGATGGCCGCCCACACCTTTCTGCATATCTTCTTTTCACCCGGATTGTAGAGAGAGAAAGCAAAGAAGAGCTTCGGTTTTAGAGAGAAGGAAGAAGAGGAATTCGAATTCAAGGTGTTTGAACTCATTGCATTCGGGTTTGAAGGAAGTCATACTCGAGGATTTGCATAAGGTGAGATTCTAGATCCCCGTTTTCTATGTTTTAAACCTGTTTTGGGGCTGGAAATACATGTAACTAACTTTTTATTATGTCCAGTATGTCGTACCGTATGTTTGGCCCTGTTCTTTTATTGGGTGTGTTAGGGTCTGCATGTTTTGCTCGGTTTATGTGGTTGTATGCTTGTTCTGAGAGATTAGCATGTTAGATCGATGCGATGAATGTATAAGAATGAGGATTGGGAACTGATTATAGTGTAAGACGCGGTTTCCAGTTAGTTGATCATCCGCATTAAGTTTGAATATTTGCATAAGTGTTGTTCATCCGCATTAGTTAAGTCTTTATCCGCATTTGATGAACACATCGACTATTTTGTTCACCAGCATTTGCTAAGTGTTCATTCGCATTTGTTGTATGCTTATCCACATTTGTTTTGTCCATGCGCATTTGCTTCAGTCATCCGTATTATGTTCATGCGTATTTCTTTGGGACGGAATATTTTCTGAGGTGTTCATCCGGATTTGTTTATTCATCCGCATTTGCTTATTCATCCGCATTTGTTTGCTCATCCGCATTTCTTTAAGAACATAATTTTTTGAGATTTTGGGATGTAGAGCTTAAGTGTAGGCTTTGACTTGGGATGTTTCCGGGGGTAATGTATGTTGACCTTATGATGTCTTATGTGATGATGCTATGCATGGTTTGGTTATGTTTATGTTATGTTCCTTATTATGTATGTTTATTTTCCGTGGCTTTACGTGGTATGATTATGAAAAGTAAATGGAAAGTATTATGTAATGTAAAGCGAAGATAATGAAAAGGGAACGTAAGGATTGAGAGAATGCATGCATTAGCGATGTAATGAATGAATGGAAAAGACTTGTATGCCAAAGGTTGAGGTGAGTGACCGTGATGTCACAACAGACTTGTATGCCAAAGGTTAAGGTGAGTGACCGTGATGTCACAACAGACTTGTATGCCAAAGGTTGAGGTGAGTGATCGTGATGTCACAACAGACTTGTATGCCAAAGGTTGAGGTGAGTGACCGTGATGTCACAACAGACTTGTATGCCAAAGGATGAGGTGAGTGACTGTGCTGTCACAAAAGACTTGTATGCCAAATTGAGGTGAGTGACCGAGTTTTCACAAAAGACTCGTAAGGGATTCAATCCATGAGATTGACATGGATCTTTGTCGCTTACCCCGGTGCTGGTGCCAGGCTTTGTGCACAATGAATGGAAGTATGATAAACTTCAGCCCAGTACCCGTTTCGTGCCCACGTTTGGGGTATAGCCGATGACCTTGATCCGGAAGGAATGAACGAAGGACGATGTAATGAATGAAATGTACGGAATGAAAGATAATAATAAATTATTATCTATGTGTACGTATGATGTATGATCGCTTACGAAAGTAAGTACGGTTTAAATGAAAAAAGTATTTTAATTATAAAACTAGAACTTACTCAGCAACGCTGACTTTTATGTGTTTCCAGTTGGCAGGTAATGTTGCTGAGGATGGAACGGGGCAGCTACTTGGCATTTTTGGGATGGCATCTATTGCTTAAATTATGACGTTTTTGCATTGTAATGCGAACAAACTAGATTTTGTAACGATTATGAATGTTGTATTATTTTGAAAAAGCAATGAATGAAATGATTTTAAATTATTCCGCTGCGTTGCTCTAGTACACCTAAATATATGTTTTATGTGCAATGATTGACCAGCTGTAAGCGTCCCGGGAACGGGGCTTACAAGTGGTATCAGAGCCAAAGTTTAAGTGAAACGGGTAAATATTTTCAAAAGAAACCTAAACTTAAACTGAAAATGGGACAAAGGGAAGGGATGCCAGTCCGAGTAGCTGCGTGCTATCAGGTATTTTCTTAATGTTAACCGGTATTCTGTGCGCATGTTATGTGATTTATGTGCTTCTTAGTAGATTTAGATACTGATGAAGTCAGGATAGGAAATGCTTGGGGTATGAAGAGTAAAGTAAGTGGCTAATCACAACTGGCCACTGTAATTAGGGACTTACTATACTTGACATAAACTGAGTTGTTACCTTGAATGACCGTGTTGGTGTTTGAATCTTATAGCGTGTTCAAGGATGGCCGGTGGTAGATCTTCAAAGGCTTCTCGAGGTGGAGGTCGTGGTGGACGTGGTGCTGGACCACGGGTCACGAGAGGAAGGCCTAGAGCTGAAGAGGCGGCTCATGAGAGCCCGAGACCCCTCATCCGGAGGGTGGTGATGAGAGTGCTAACTTGAGGGCCTCAGTGAAGGAGGCGGTGGTGGAAGAGGTTCACCAGGTCATGCAGACAATCTTACCGTCTGTAGTGACCGAAGTAATAAAGGCTGTAAGAGAAGGGGAAAGGAAGGAGAGGAACCGGTCCTCGGGAGTAAGGGAGCAACCGGATACTGAGGCGGTTGTCTCAGCTGATGAGGAAGAAGAAGAAGAGCCTGTGCCGGAGGCAGCACGAGGCTGTAACTATAGGGCATTTCAAAGATGCAAGCCCCCGACTTTTGACGGGAATGGCACTGCTGCTGCTGCTCACCGGTGGGTGAGAGAGATGGAAGCTGTTCTAGATATCAGCGAGTGTCAGGAAGATCAGAAGGTGAAGTTTGCCACCCACTCATTTGTGGACTCGGCCCTATGTTGGTGGGACAATATTGTCCAGGCCGAGGGTAGTAGAGCGATTGGCAGGATGAGGTGGGATGAGTTGAAGAAACTGGTGATCGGGGAGTTTTCTCCTCACCGAGAGCTCGACAAGGTTGAGAGGGAGTTCCTACAGCTGGAGGCGGGAACCATGACACATCAGCAATATACCACCAAATTCAATGAGACGGCACGGCTGGTGCTGGATCAGGTGACACCCTTGTCACGAAAGATTAAGAGAAACATTCAGGGCTTGCCGACGGACATCAGCAGGCACATGATCGCTGCCCGACCGAGCACGTTTAGGTCAGTGGTTGATCTGGTAGGGAGGCTGTATGATGAACGGGAAGTGGTGGTGGCTGAGGTGAGTAAGAAAGGTGGTGGTGGCTGGAACTGGAATGGGAAGAGGTTTGGACGTGGCGAGGCCACTCCAAACAACAAAGTTGCGAGGATGGATGACCGACGCATGGTCGCACCCGGTGCGGGTTCGAATAGGTGTGGCAAATGTGGGAAGAGCACACCGGAGAGTGTAGGTTGAGATCCGATGTCTGTTTCCGGTGTGGAGGACAGGACATATGGCGAAGGACTGCAGGGTAAGGAGGTGTTATAACTGTGGCGAGGAGGGCCACATGATCAGGAATGTAAGAAGCCGAGGGCTGAGAGTTCCGGGGCGAAGAAGACGACCGGAACCGAAGGGCAGAAAGCAAGCGCCAAAGCATTCACTATGACTCAGGAGGAGGCTAGGACGGACCCCAATGTTGTGTCAGGTACGTTTCTAGTAAACCAAACTCTTGCCTCCGTGTTATTTGATTCCGGTGCTAGTAAGAGCTTCATTTCTGCTGCCTTTTGTGCTAAGTTGCCTTTAAGGAGTAGGAGTATTGAGGAGCCCTTCGATGTAGAAACTGCCATAGGTAAGTCTACCAGGATTTCTGAGATGATGGAAGGTTGTGTCATAGAAGTAGAAGGTTATAAGTTTCCTGTTAGACTGTTCGTGATGACCTTAGGCGGTTTCGATGTAGTCCTGGGAATGGACTAGGTTAGCGGCCTACGAGGCGAATATCGTATGTCGCAAGAAGATGATTGGACTGACAGCGTCTGACGGGAGTTCGGTGATGATTTACGGTGATCGAGTTACTTCGATTCCAAAGGTGATTTCGATGGCGGTGGCGGGAAAGTGCATAGGCGTGGATGTAGTGCCTACTTTGCCTACATGAAGGATGTAGATACGCCAACACCACAACTGTCAGATGTACCGGTTGTGTGTGAGTTCCCAGATGTGTTTCCCGAAGACTTACCAGGTGTGCCACCGGACCGCGAGATCGAGTTCCAGATTGACTTGATACCTGGTGCTCAACCTGTGGCTAAAGCACCGTATCGGTTGGCTCCGACCGAGATGAAGGAATTGATGGAGCAACTGCAGGAGTTGCTTGATAAGGGGTTCATTAGACCGAGTATCTCTCCATGGGGTGCCCCGGTTTTGTTTGTAAAGAAGAAGGACGGTAGTATGAGGATGTGTATTGACTACCGCGAGCTGAACAAGTTGACGGTGAAGAATCGGTATCCATTGCCGAGGATTGATGACCTGTTTGTTCAGCTCCAAGGTGCTAGTTGGTTTTCGAGAATAGATCTCCAATCTGGTTACCATCAGTTGAAGGTGAAGGGCAGGATATTCCTAAATAGCTTTCCGTACGCGTTATGGACACTACGAGTTTCTCGTTATGTCTTTCGGTTTAACCAACGCGCCAGCTGCTTTTATGGATCTGATGAATCGAGTGTGTCGGCCGTTGTTGGATAAATTAGTATTGTGTTCATCGATGATATCTTGATCTATTCGAAGAGCGAGGTGGAACATGCCGGTCACATTCGAGAGGTATTAGAGACGTTGAGAAGGGAGAAGTTGTATGCTAAGTTCTCCAAGTGCGCGTTCTGGTTGTGCGAGGTTCAGTTTTTGGGTCACGTGGTGAATCCCGAGGGGATTATGGTGGACCCGGCAAAAGTGGAAGCTGTGATGCAATGGAAGTCTCCAAAGACGCCATCCGAGATTCGTAGTTTCTTAGGGTTGGCAGGATATTATAGGAGATTCATTCAAGACTTCTCTATGATAGCTTCTCCGTTGACTAAGTTGACCCGTAAGGATGTGAAGTTTGTATGGGGTCAAGCTCAAGAGAGTGCTTTTGAGGAGTTAAAGGCAAGGTTGACTCAAGCTCCTATCTTATCATTACCGGAAGGGAGCGAGGATCTGGTGGTTTATTCAGATGCTTCTTACTCGGGTTTGGGTTGCGTACTGATGCAGCGAGGAAAGGTTATAGCTTACGCATCCCAACAATTGAAGGTTCATGAGTTAATTACCCTACTCATGATTTAGAGCTAGCAGCTGTGGTCTTTGCATTAAAAATTTGGAGGCACTACCTGTACGGGACGAGGTGCACCATCTTCACGGACCATAAGAGCTTGAAGTACTTCTTCGAGCAGAAGGACTTGAACATGAGGCAAAGGAGATGGTTGGAACTGATAAAGGATTATGATTGTGAAATCCATTACCATCCGGGCAAAGCCAACGTAGTGGCGGATGCCCTCAGCCGAAAAGAGAGACCCGAGCCGATTCGGGTGAAGGGTTATCAATTGACTTTGACCTCTGATGTGATGAAGAAGGTCAAGGAGTTTCAAGATGAGGCATTGAAGGAAGATCATCTTAACTCTGAAAGGATGAGAGGTCTAGTCATGGAATTGGGTGAAAACACTCTCAGTGTTAGAACCCGATTCGGACGGATGTGGATCCCTCGTTACGGGGATTTACGTGGGAGGATTATGGATGAAGCTCATAAGACTCGATACTCCATTCATCCTGGTGCTACAAAGATGTATCAAGACATGAAGAAAGATTTTTGGTGGCCGGGTATGAAGCGTGATGTAGCGGAGTATGTGAGTAAGTGTCTTACTTGCTTGCAAGTGAAGGCTGAGCATCAGAAGCCATACGGAAAGATCCAACCTTTGGATATACCCAAGTGGAAGTGGGAGCATATCACCATGGACTTTATCACGAAGCTACCGCGTACCGTGAAGGGGTACGATGCCATATGGGTGATAGTCGACCGTCTGACGAAGAGTGCTCACTTCCTACCGATCCGAGAGACGTATTCATCTGAGAAGTTAGCAGATCTATTCATCAGGGAGATTGTAACTTGTCACAGGTGTGCCGGTGTCTATTGTTTCTGATCGTGACACTCGGTTTACATCTAAGTTCTGGAAGAGATTTCATGATGCAATGGGGACGAGGTTACACATCAGCACGGCTTATCATCCACAGACGGATGGTCAGTTGGAGAGGACCATTCAGACGCTTGAGGATATGCTTCGGGCATGCGTCATTGATTTTGGAGGTAGTTGGGATGACCACTTACCGTTAGCGGAGTTCTCATACAATAACAGTTATCATGCCAGCATTGGTATGCCCCCTTATGAGATGCTATACGGTAGGAGATGTAGAACACCCATTTGTTGGGGTAATTGGTCAGAGAGAGTTGGGAAGTATTGAGGTGATTGAGGCTACGACTGAGAAGCTTGAAAGGATCAAAGCCTTTATGAAGGCAGCCAAGGATAGACAGAAGTCGTATGCTGATAAGAGACGTAGACGATTGAGTTCTAGGTGGGCGATAGAGTTATGTTGAAAGTCTCACCTTGGAAGGGGATCATTCGGTTTAGGAAGCGGGGCAAGTTGAGCCCGAGATACATAGGGCCTTTCCGAATCATTGCTCGAGTAGGAGAGGTGGCCTACAGGTTGGAGTTACCTGATGAGTTAAGTGGAATTCACCCTACATTCCATGTATCTCATCTGCGGAAGTGTTTAGCTGATGAAGATATGGTTGTACCACTAGAAGACATTGAAGTTGATGAAAGGCTCAATTATGTGGAGCAACCAGTGGCAATCATTGATCGTAATGAGAAGAGGTTAAGGAATAAAGCGGTTCCCCTGGTGCGTGTATAGTGGAAGCACAGGAAGGGATCCGAGTCTACGTGGGTGACTGAAGAAGAGATGAGGCAGTATTACCCACATCTATTTGAGGAATAACAGGTTTGGGGACGAAACCTATATAAGGGGGTGGACTTGTAACACCCGAAAATTTTAAAAGACGAGAAAGAAAGTATAAACGTGCTGACAAAGGAAGAAACACAATTTAACCCAAGTTGAGGGGCTAAATGTGTCAAAAAGGACAAAAAATAAAAGTGGGTGTAAAAAGGTGATGGCCGCCCACACCATTCTGCATATCTTCTTTTCACCCGGAATGTAGGGAGAGAAAGCAGAGAAGAGCTTCGGTTTTAGAGAGAAGGAAGAAGAGGAATTCGAATTCAAGGTGTTTGAACTCATTGCATTCGGGTTTGAAGGAAGTCATGCTCGAGGATTTGCATAAGGTGAGTTTCCAGATCCCCGTTTTCTATGTTTTAAACCTGTTTTGGGGCGGGAAATACATGTAACTAACTTTTTATTATGTCTAGTATGTTGTACCGTATGTTTGGCCCTGTTCTTTTATTGGGTGTGTTAGGGTCTGCATGTTTTGCTCGGTTTATGTGGTTGTATGCTTGTTCTGAGAGATTAGCATGTTAGATTGATGCGATGAATGTATAAGAATGAGGATTGGGAACTGATTATAGTGTAAGACGTGGTTTCCAGTTAGTTGATCATCCGCATTAAGTTTGAATATTTGCATAAGTGTTGTTCATCCGCATTAGTTAAGTCTTCATCCTCATTTGATGAACACATCGACTATTTTGTTCACCCGCATTTGCTAAGTGTTCATCCACATTTGTTGTATGCTTATCATCCGCATTTGTTTTGTCCATGCGCATTTGCTTCAGTCATCCGTATTTGGTTCATGCGCATTTCTTTGGGACGGAATATTTTCTGAGGTGTTCATCCGCATTTGTTTATTCATCCGCATTTGCTTATTCATCCGCATTTGTTTGCTCATCCGCATTTTTTTAAGGACAGAATTTTCTGAGATTTTGGGATGTAGAGCTTAAGTGTAGGCTTTGACTTGGGATGTTTCCGGGGGTAATGTATGTTGACCTTATGATGTCTTATGTGATGATGCTATGCATGGTTTGGTTATGTTTATGTTATGTTCCTTATTTTGTATGTTTATTTTCCGTGGCTTTACGTGGTATGATTATGAAAAGTAAATGGAAAATATTATGTAATGTAAAGCGGAAGATAATGAAAAGGGAACGTAAGGATTGAGAGAATGCATGCATTAGCGATGTAATGAATGAATGGAAAAGACTTGTATGCCAAAGTTGAGGTGAGTGACCGTGATGTCACAACAGACTTGTATGCCAAAGGTTGAGGTAAGTGACCGTGATGTCACAACAGACTTGTATGCCAAAGGTTGAGGTGAGTGACAGTGATGTCACAACAGACTTGTATGCCAAAGGTTGAGGTGAGTGACCGTGATGTCACAACAGACTTGTATGCCAAAGGATGAGGTGAGTGACTGTGCTGTCACAAAAGACTTGTATGCCAAAATTGAGGTGAGTGACCGAGTTGTCACAAAAGACTCGTAAGGGATTCAATCCATGAGATTGACACGGATCTTTGTCGCTTACCCCGGTGCTGGTGCCAGGCTTTGTGCACAATGAATGGAAGTATGATAAACTTCGGCCCAGTACCCTTTTTGTGCCCACGTTTGGGGTATAGCCGATGACCTTGATCCAGAAGGAATGAACGAAGGACGATGTAATGAATGAAATTTACGGAATGAAAGATAATAATCCTTATAGCCGCACTTATCAATCCAGACCAAATAATAATCAAGCGCATAATGAGAAGACGTCCTTACCTAATGCTTTCTCAAGGCACGCACAGATGATACAACGACCAAAATTTTACAAATAAGAAGATCACAAATAACACGTAAGGCAGGCTACATAGCACAATAGATAATTCACATAGAACATTCACATGTATAGCTGTACACACATAATCCTATGATGCATACTACATGTAGGTACTTAGGTATAGTCTAGGTCTAATATTCCACCTAATTCTCTATAACCAATGGCTCTGATACCAATCTATCACACCCCCGCTAGTAGTGGAAACACGAGGATGCAACGGACAGGATCGTCAAAACACTTGGGGGTCTAAGAGAATCTCTAAAGGAATTCTCCGTCAATGGATCATGACATCACCCGACACCAAAAAACAAGTGTCAAGAACAATTAATACCATAACATTATTCCATAAATGCACAAATAATCTAGAAGTTCAAAACTAGAACAACTAGTACAAGAACAATCAAAAACATTTACAAGTCCAACAATAGTAACATACAGTCTAAAACTAATGTTCCAATGTCTAATGCTCTTGAAGGTGGTCTCGTATAAAGTCCACTGTCCAAGTACCTATGAATTGTTACCTGAGAAGACATGCTCTAAAAAGTAAACATACGTTGATGAGTTCACAGGTTTAAAAGTACAAATAATTTGCCGTCTATAACATGTATAGAAAGTTGTATGTGAGTAAGAGTACATAGCAGTCATAGATATCAACACAAGTTTAAGATCAGTCCAAGTCCAATTACCCTGATTATATACACCTAAGGGCACGCACAGGCCAAGTCAGTCTCAACTAGCATACCGACGACACAGGTGGGGGTGTCAACCGTTAGTACTAACAATACCTCTCCATGGCAGTCAAGCACAAGGACAAGCACAAGCACATGACACACTCATGAATGAACATCTAGACTCAACCCATGACCCAAACCACACATAATGATCCAAAATAATCTTTAAGACACACCATAGTCCAAAACAGTGAGAAAGCTTTTCCCTCAAGTAAAACATATTAAAAAAGGGCCGTGAAACTCCCCTCGATGATAGCACAATCCAAAGTCCACAACAACTATAGCAAGTAACTTTAGATACAATAAGCACAAAAGAATTACTAAAGGTCAATGTAACCAATATGGGTGTAGTTTTGTAGTCTGGTTCTTAATGCCCATCAAGATTCTTATTTTAATAATACCTTATGTCATTTATTATTTCAAATCCAATGTCCAACATTAACTCCCAATCCCGATTCATATTACTTTTCATGTCCTCAACATGTACCATTGTCATTGATGTTCCAAATGTATATTTATTAATTCGAGTTTGTTGACATATGAACTTTATATGTTCTTATCCTTTAATGCCTTGAATAATCTTTGAAACCAACTTTTAACTTATTATAGTTAATTAGACCCAAATCTTAACATTTAAGTTTAGTAAAAATATTTCAGCTTGTAGAGCTGATTGCGCACCAGTTTTTCTGTAGACTGTTTGGAGGTCAAACAGTACGGAAAATGACATAACAAAAACCGTTTGTAAGACAAGACCATAAAATAGCTTCCAGAAAAAGAATCACCTCAAATAGATCAAGTATGAGGGAGATATGACTCAACAACACAGCCTAAGATTCTGCCCGAATTTAACAGCTTTGACCTTTCATTTTGTTTATTATGTTTGGAGGACCAAACGATGTAAAAACGACACAAGACCACTTGGTTATTAGAGGACTCTCTGAAATTTATTTTAGTCGAAAATATTGACCCATTTGGACTTGTATGACCAAGTATGACCTGCACAAAATCTTATTTTCTGACAGCAAAATGTCCAGTACATTAGTCTTGTTCTTTTGCATCTCAAACCCCTATATTTGACCTTTATTGACCCAAGTACTTAAAGAACGTTTATTCCATGTTATCATTGACCAAACATTGAATCAAACACTTGAATTATCCCAATTTTTCAGTCCAACAAACAGTTAGTTTAGATTTTAATCTTTTGGTTCACATTATTAGTTAATCGGTACATAGTTTTGATTCGGAACACGTCTATCGATTCAAGAAGCAAGATTAATGTTTTTAATAAGAGATTATGAACCCAAGATTCAATTAAGTCCAGATCTCATAAGTTTACACTTAATATAATATATCCAAGAACATATGAACATCAAAAACTAGACTTTTCCCAATTTTGAAGAATCAACGCCCAAGCAGCCTAGTTCTTCACGATTCAATGCCCAAATGCAAGAATGAATGATTATTAGGTGATGATTTAAATGTTAGATGATTAATAACACAAGAACATGAACAAGGAAAGATAATCTTCAAAATAAACGGTTTTCTAACTGGGGAAGGTGTATATGATCAAGTCTTACACAAAAATCAACCTTGAATGCTAGAATATCATCAAAATCAAAGAAATTGATGCTTATGGTGATCAACTGGAATGAAGAAGAAGAAGAGGATGGATGACGTGGCTAGGGTTTTCTCTAGAGAGAAAACTTGGTGAAAAAGCTTGCAAAAATGAAAGAATAAAAAAAGGGGAACTCCCCCTTTTTTGAAGGATTTCGGCCAGGGGACCATGAGTGGACCTCCCGGGCCCGTTGCTCGTCTCGTTCAATTTCTCTTGTCCGGATTCGCGTGTCATCAGAATTTTGCGTTTTAAATTTTACTCGTTAATACGATTCCAACAGACTACTATATGCTATATAAATTATTTAAATTATCTATTTTTAAATTAAATTATGTTTATTTAGTAGGCTTGGCAAAGCCCACATGTTTGATTTTTATTACGTTCTTAATATAATTTTAATACTTTATGTTTTGTATTTTCCAAACCTTAATCGAGACCGAACCACATAATTACTTACTATAAGTAGAAAAGTGAACTTGTCACCCATCCTAGGCCCATTAGAATATATTAAGTCCATAATACATAGTTCTAGAAATGTCCAAACGCGTCTAATGTACTACACTCAGATCAAGCCCATACTAGGTCAACATCCAAGTCAAGATCACATTAGACCAAGTCAAAGTCAAAGAGTCAAAGTCAAAAAGTCAAAGTCATAGGTCAACACACCTATTTTGTGACGGATTTCACATCACGTATTCATCATGCTATCACTGCCAATCCACCATCTATACTGATGTTATTGTCAGTTTTGGCTGACGGCAGCTAAAGAGGAGATTCTTAAAGAGAGTCGTGTATTACAGCTACAGTAAAGGGAAGAGACTGTTATCACATCCGAGGTAATTAACAGTATTCTTTTTCTGGAGGATCAGTCTATTCACTAGTAAAGAAGATATGATGAGTGGCTCATGATTGTTTTAAGGATGGGACATGATCACCGATATCCTCGTTGGAGTAGAAGCACTTACCGCCGTTCTGGAAGTATCTATTCCACGTGGTGGCTCATTTTTTAAGCAACCTGAAGGCTGGGTTAGTATCTAAGTGTGGTTTTTGGATCACTGCGTGTTTTCTCTCGTTGATGACATCCCTTACAGTATATCCAAGGCGATTTTTGCAGAGATGAAGAAGAAATGTTAAAGCTACTGTTGGATAAGTTTGTCATGTATCCTAGATTTATCCAATGATTTTAATGCTACTCATCCTGAGTAGCTATATCTGATTCATCTACTTATGCTATGATGGTGATGAAGAAAGATATTTCCACTTATCTAATGGGAGCACGCGAGAATGCGTGAAAGGTATGATTACCAATTTGGGTCGTTTTTGATGGTTATCAGGCCAGTGATCAGTCTACTCACCAACAGCATGATGTTGATATTCATTAGGCTGAGGAAGCTTGTCCTTCTTCGAGATTCCTAAGGATGCTCCAGGAGTTCTCAGGGTACATGAATGTCAGTAGAAGATAAGGTGAACACATGTTTAGTTCTGACAGTGAGACTGACAAT